>PVIU01010461.1:0-69945 GCA_004026605.1 Ondatra zibethicus | reverse complement strand
TACACTCCCTGCTTCTAGCCTCACCAGGCTCAGATCCAGGCCCACATCTGCTATGGCCTGTATATGTGTCCTCTTAAAAATTCTTTTTAAATCCATAGATCCAATGTGATAGTATTAGGGGGTAGAACCTTTGGGATATAGTTAGGTCATAAAAGTGAAACTTTGTGAATGGAATTTATGTCTTCAAAGAAGGGGTATTTGCAGGGTGTAAGTTGCACACAAAGGCAATTGCAGTACTTTAGAGTCCACAGCAGAAATATCATGAGTTTGTGACTAGCCTAAGCTATATATCCAGAAAAATATAAAATACACCTGGGAACTTGTTCATTCTCACTGTCCTGTGCCGCCTGAAAACCAAGACAAGATTTAAAAAAAAACCTCCAAAAACAGAGGCTGACCTGTACCAGAAAAAAACTTTCCGGCACCTTGATCTTGGGTTCCTCAGCCTCCAGAACTGTGAGAAATAAGCACCTGTTGTGTAATCTATCCAGTCAATGGTTTTCCAGTATAGCATCTCAGAAGAAAGACAACATTCCAGGCTGAAAGGTCTCCAAAGGTATCAGTCTCTTCTCTGCTTACAACCATGTGAGAGCCAAACCACTTCACTTGGTTCACTAGGCCTCAAAGATCTGTCCTTAACTGCATCTCCAGCCTCCCCTCTTGGTACTTTGCTTTAATTGCACACTTCACTGATACTAAGCATCACTGTCCTTCCCACTCAACAGTGAACACTCTCCGTGCTTCACCCTGTTCAGCTATCCCCTTCGCCTTCTCTTGCATCTCTGTTCTGAGTCCATTCTTTTTATGGCATTATCCCTTCAATACTACTATTTACTTCTGTGACGTCCACTTTCCTTGCCATAGTGAGACCTTTGCACCAGTGTTCTCCATGCCTAGCACAATACCTGATGTTATGTAGAAGCATGAACTTTCCCATTAAATAATTGAAAGATAGAATATAACAGACACCCCAGATAAGAGACCCTGGGGCAAATATAGTAGTATTCTTAAATGCAGTAAGACCAACCAGGCTTGTTTTATTCTGTTTGACTTTTGTTTGTTGAGATAATGTCTTACTCTATAGCCCAAGCACACCTCAAACTCAGTCTTCCGATTGCTAGGAATACAAGAGTGTGACATCACACACGGCAGAAGGCAGATTTTAAATATAGCAGAACTCACCATTTTCAAATGATTTTCAATCAATCTGAGTCTTCAGTTTCTTTAACTGAAAAATGGGGATGATAACACCCAGGGTTGCTCTTAAATGTATGTGGTGGTACTTAACAATTTTAAAATCTTCTCCATCTATGTGTTATATCACTTACTTGATCCTAGCAGTAACATTTCCATTTGGCAGCTAACATTTTTCATTTTGCACATGAGGAGACTGAAGTGGATCAGTGGAACACCATTTGTCATAGGTTACCTAGCTAGTCACCAGGCAACAGAATGTGAGTTTGGGTTCTAAGTCTATGTATTCTCTACCACCAACAACCCCCAACCTGCTCTTCCCTTCTGCCTCATGAGGAGGAAGCAAAGTTCGGACAGATATGTCACAGACATGTAGCTAACAAATGGAGGTACAGAATTTCTGAAGGGTTTTTGTAGTATAAGGTTGTTTGGTTGGGAAAAATTAATCAGAATAGGAAGAAATGGACTAAAGAGTCATTGACCTTGAGGCTAACCCTGTACTTGAATTTTTGTCCCCTTTTGTACTGTGGGACAATTGTCTTGTATATTGTAAAGATTTGTCACTTGTATTGGTTTAATAAAACGCTGATTGGCCAATAGCCAGGCAGGAAGTATAGATGGGGCGACCAGAACAGGAGAATTCTGGGAAGAGGAAAGGCTCAGTCTGCAGTCGTCACCCAGACACAGAGGACACAAGATGAGAATGCCTCACTGATAAAAGGAACCAAGCCATGTGGCTGACACAGACAAGAATTATGGGTTAATTTAAGATATAAGTGTTAGTTAATAAGAAGCCTGAGTTAATAGGCCAACCAGTTTATAATTAATGTAGGCCTCTGTTTGTTTCTTTAGGACTGAATGGCTGCCGGACCAGGCATGACAGAAACCTCTCTCAATACTTTTGTATCCTAATAGGATAATATTGATTGACAGATCAACTTTATATGCTACTGAACACCTTCAGGCTCAAAGATTACCAGAAGTTTGGGTCTGTTTACTCTATATTTGTACTTCTGCCCATCACCAAACAGCTATCAAACTCTTACTAAACGTTTTGTTATGGCTTGCAGATGTCTGGCCAAATTAACCACTCTGAGCCTCCATTTCTCCATTCTGTAAAATGGGATTGATAATATCCCAGCACGTAGCTGTTATGAGAATTAAGCAAGATGATAAAACAGCTGTTGGTGGGTTGTTGCTAATGGAAACACCTTCCCCAATGTCCTACCCCAATGTCTGATGGTGTTTGTGCTCATAGGTTGTCTGTTTAGCAACTAGGTAAAGGACAGAGGGAAACTTAGGAGCTTGAAAAGCACAGAGTGTGAAGGCTGTTGTTCTCTCTATTGTCCCTTTCACAGAGATATGGAAATAGCTTTGAGGTTCTGAACTTTTTGGAACTGTTCAATAATGACATATGATTCGTATGCAGTAATGTTAACTATGTTGATGGTTGTTGCCTGAGGTTTTAAATGTATCTGTTATGCAAAATAATTTTTAAAAAACAGAATCTCTCTATAAAGCCCAATTTGGCCTCAAATTTGCAGTTCTCCTGCCTCAGCTACACAAGTATTAGGTTTATAGGTTTATAGTCGTGTCTTACCACACCTTCACATAGAAGGTATTTGATGAGAGCCTTTCTCAAGACCTTGGTGGGCAGGAGGCCTGGACCAGTAATTGCCAAGACAGGAGAGCAAGAACAAAGTTGTTTTCTTTACTGACCACAGTTAAGGTCAGGGCTTCATCTGAGGCCAACTGGGAGGCACTTTGAAAACATCGATGAAATCATCTGTTGTTGGGGGCCACTAGTTCTTTTCCTGACCACCCTGACTCAAAATAATCAGAAACTATATTATTTGCAATACTGTTTGGCTCTGGCTGACTCCCGACCAGCGGAAAAAATAGCCACACTCAGGATTCTTCTCGGATCACGCTTTATTGGAGAGCCCTTGGTTGAGGAAAAGAGCGGGAGGTGAGAGAGAGCCAGGTCTAAAATGGCAGCTGCTTATATAGGGAGATGTGACGCGACTCACGCCTTGATTGGCTGCTATGTGCCCGTTGGCACCAGAGTCCTCGGGATTGGTTAGGGACACTTAGGTTATTGCACATGCGGGAAGCGCCTGGACGCTCAGTCCGGAAGCATTGCCAAATATGGAATTGTTTACCTCCAAACTGCGATGATACAAGCGTCATCTTGTAATGGCGTTTGTGCCTATGGCTCCCTGCATTTGGCCAATAGCTTAAGCGTATTTCTAGCTAGCTCTTATATCCTACACTAACCCATCTCTATTAATCTGTGTATCACCACAAGGTCGTGGGCCTATCGGCAAAGTTTCAGCAAGCTCCAGTGGAGGCGTCTGTCTCCGGCTACATGGCTTCTCCCTGACTCACCTACATCTCTCTCTACATCTCTGTTTGGATTTCCTGCCTGGCTTTACTCTGTTAAGCCATTGGCGGAAAGCAGCTTTATTTCTTAACCAATAAAAGCAATACGTATACAGGACTTCCCACACCAATCATCAAATAAGCTATTATAGATATGAAGGACAGAAATGGGATCAGGCATTTAGTAAGAACTCAGTACACATAAGCTCCTGAAGAAGATGAGCACACTTGAGCATCAGGCAGAGAACCACTCTGCTGAGCAGTCTTCTAATGCCACCTTTGCACTGAATTGTCTGTGTGTGTGTGTGTGTGTGTGTACACGCGTCTTGAGCTCCAGGAAACACCCAGTGGAATGGTCCTTCTTGGGTCCTCTTGTGATTATGGTAGGTTTTTCTTTAAAGATTAAATCGGGTTTTTTCCCCTTTCTGTTCAACAAAGACAACAGCCCTTTGGGTTTTGATAAATGTTCTTTGCCTTGTAACAGGTGGATTTGCCCCGGGCACCACTAAGAGCTGTGCTTTTAAAACACAGAAGCCCAGCTGTTTTTATCTGCTGCATCTTTTTTCTCCTATTTTCTGCCCTGAAGGCTGGGTTTTCTCTGCTTTGGCAGACTGATAACATGTGGAAGGAAGAGAACAGTCCTAACTAATAGACTAATTAGTGATACAAGCCTTTAATAACTGAGCATAGGAAAGTCGTTCCCTACCCTCAAGTGATTAATTTATTTATTGCTGTTGTGCTGCATTAGGGTAAATGCAACTAGCTATTGGCAACTTAAATCAATCCCTTTTCTTCATTTCCTTCCTTTCCTTTGCTGTAGTGTGCATAGGCAATATGCACGAATCGATGCAGCTGACAGGCAGCTCTGGCAGATGTGCTAGGACCCTGATGCCACCATTGGGAACTGTGAAAACACAGCTACTCTTTATGTTTGCTTCTGAAAGGTCCTTTCCTCGTGGCCACGTCCATCAGTTACAGTTTTCCAGCTTTGTCTTCCAGAACCAGCCTACTACCGAGCTTAAAAGCATGTATTGACATTCAATGGCCTGGATTTCAATCCTGGCTTCCTCACTGGCTTGTCCAGAGGATCTAAGACAAGTCCCTTCACTTCACTGTGCCTCAGTTTTCCCATTTGTAATATGTTGCTTTGGAACGTTTATCTCTTGGGCATGACATGGCCATTGCCATATTGAAGTCAAAACAGCTGTAATCATTCACAACTGACCCTCACAAGTTCAGGCCTATTAACATTTCTTCCAAGAAGGTGGGCGAGGAGGGTCAATGAACCCTCAATTTCAATTCTAGTTACACAGGCCTGTCCCTCCCCAAGCTTCATGTAATCTTGCTCCAGCTTCATGTGGTTTGGGGAGGCACTAAATAATATAGGACTCCAGTAAAGTAGCACTCACCAGTTGTCATCTGTGGTGTGATGGGGCATTTTAGTGATGGAGACCTTTGTGAGTCACCCATGAGTAACATGTAAGTGACCCTTCATTCATGCTTCTTACACGCAAGCCCAATAAACTCCTTGGTTCACCAAGTTGAATGGAATTGCTTTTTTGGCCTGTCATTGGTACACTACCTAGGGTGAAGACTCGTTAAACTCTCCCCAAAAAGACTCATGTAACAAGTGAGAATACACTTGTTTCTCCCTAAGGTTCATCTGAGGATTCAATAAAAGTAGTTGTGTTCAGTACTTAGGACATACTAAGCTCTCCGTAGCTATTAAATATACCTAATACATAGGAAGTTAATTTGATGAATGCTAGTAGAATAAGTGAGTAGCATAATTTATGAGTAGATTATGAAGCCTTGAAGTTCAAAGGGATGAAAATAAGAGGAAATGAATAATAAATCAAAATAATAAAGGCCTTTAGTTGAGTGCTTATCAATCAAGGTCTGTGTTCTGAGCTAATTGCTTCTTGTACATTCTTTCATCTAATCCTATGCAA
The DNA here is from genome assembly GCA_004026605.1 of Ondatra zibethicus. Classification (NCBI taxonomy): domain Eukaryota; kingdom Metazoa; phylum Chordata; class Mammalia; order Rodentia; family Cricetidae; genus Ondatra; species Ondatra zibethicus. The sequence continues at coordinate 64,417 of PVIU01010461.1, read as the reverse complement.
GTTGATTTTTATCAGCCTTCTTAAGTCATGGTTTGTTTTTTGTTTGTTTGTTTTTTGTTTGTTTTAAAATCCTGAACTCCCATACAAAATTATGTGAGACTGTGTGTTCTCCTAAGATCTCAAAGGACTCCTGGAAAAAGGGCTGACATATTCATGTTTTCTTATGGATTCCTGGGCCAAATTCAAGCTCTGCCAACTACTTTCTGGAAGATGCCGCTATTGTCTTTTCCTCTTCTTTTAAAACCCTTCAGAACAGGACCATTTTATACAAAGATTTTTTTATTGAAAGCAGGACACAGCACAGGATACTTATAGGTTCACCAATGCAGCCATATCTAAAGTCCTCTATTGATGCTCCAGGATACTCTTCCCCAGCTGCTCTGCTCCCTGAGTCCTGCTGCTGTCATGTTTCCATCCAAGATTCTCAGCCATCTCTCTACTGCCTCCTATATCCTCCTGCAAACAGTAGATTATTGTGCGAAGAAATTTAGTTTTTGAACAAAGTCTCCACTCTAGGCTATTTTCAATCTGAAGTCAGAAAAAATCGTCTGCTCTATAGGAATTTATGAGCACTATGTCTTATGCTGATGCCTGAAGAGTTAGAGAGCAGCAGATCCCTTAAACTGAAGTTACAGGTGGTTGTAAGCCACCCAATGTGGGTATTCGGAGTAAAACTCATTCTCTACAAGAACAATAAGCTTTCTTAGTCACTGAGCCATCTCTCCAGTCCCTTGTCTGCTCTTTAACCAAGTGTTATGAAGGGTTTTCTTTGACCAATAAACAAAGTACTTTTGAGATTAATTTTGCCCCATCCTAATGAAGACATAAGACATTAATTTGTGGCATAACATCTTTTTATATATTTCTCCTTTTTCACAAATGAAGAAACAGAGAGTTACGGGTGTTTGAAATATAATACACTCAAGGTCACATAGTTGTAGGCTGTCTGACTCCAGGCCCTCATGGATTGACCACAAAGCAGCTCAGGCAGGTCCAAGCAGTTCTATTCATGATCCAAGGGTAACTCAAGAAATCCTTCTGTGGGAGAGTCTTGAGGTTCAGAGGAAAGTGAATTGCTTGAGCAAGATCAATGACATTCAGATGAGTTAGCATTTAGAAGAACTGCTGGCCTATAGTTTTGTGTCTGAGACCCTTAAGTTTCCAGAGTACATCACTGAATGGTTGCTCTGATTGCTTCATCTGCTTGTGTTCCCATCTCTGAATTACATTGTGCTGTGTTCATCTTTGGTAAGCTGTGCTCAGGGAAGACAAGGCAGACTTACTGTGCTTATTGAATACTAACTTCTTAGGTAAAACAATCTCATCAATTTGATTGCCAGTGGTGTCTAAAATCGCTAGCAAAATAATGGAAGCGCCCACAAAAGTTCCATAAAAAGCTATGAAAAGAATAATTCATTTCTGTCCTGGTTTTGTCTGTTGACGTGATAAAACACTGACCAAAAACAACTTGGACATGAAAGAGCTTACCTGGCTTACCTCAAGGAAAAGCCAGGGCAAGAGCTCAAGACAGGAACCTGAAGGCAAGACTGAAGCACAGATTGTGGGGAATGTTTCTTACTGCCTTGTTCTCAGGCTCAGGTTCAGCTGTCTTTCTTATACTTCCCAGGACTGCCCTCCTATATCATCAACAATTAAGAAAACACCACACAGACATGCCTACAGGCCAATGTGGTGGAGGCAACTTCTCAAACGGGGTTCCGTCCTTTGATAGTTGTCACGGTTATCAGGTCAACTCTTAAAGTATTACAACGATTGTCTACAGGCCTCAGTACTAGCAAAGGTTTAAATCCTCCAAAGGTCTTGGAATATACTGAAGGGGAAGCTCATATGTATTTTTATAGTTCTATATATTACTTGAAAATGTATGTATATGTTTGCTGAGGTAAACTATTTTTGCTCTTTCTCCTCTGCTAGAGCTAGAAGCTCTATGAATGTCTGCTTCATCCTGTCACTAGAGCAGCGTATACTCAATAAAATGGCTAAATTTTGATAGAAAAATCATTGGGCCATGAGTAGGTTTATAAGGAAATGAGTAGCATCCTATTGCACAAAACTGTTTGCCTATCCCTGGCCTTATGCCATGAAACAAGACCTATTTATGAAGGAGAGATAGAAAGGGGATAGTATGCTTGTCCAGACTTGAAGGACAAATCATTTATTTATCTGCTTAGATAAAAAGCTGGCAGAAGAGTCCATGTGTGCAACCTCATCGCCTCCTAAAATTTTTGTTTCTAGGTTCAGAGCCTGCTAGGCTTTTGAGTCCTAGAATGGTACACAGTGGTAAAATTATGCAAAAAATGCAGTCACAAACTCACTCTGAAACATGCCACTGGCATTGAGGCACCTAACTGGAGGAAGCTAGAGGCCTCTGCAGAAGAGCAGGATGCTCAGAGCAGGACATCTTCCTAAAGGCTTAGTGTGGATTCGCTGTACACAGGGAGTTGTACTGAATATATATTTAAAGTCCTCTCCATCATTACCTTTCTATAGTCGTGTGTGTACTATGAATGAGATAAATTTGACTAGACCATTAAGGGTAGGACAACACCAGAGAGAAACTCAGCAAACATCAAGTACCAGTCCTGAGGCTGAATAGTGGGAACCCAGCGGAGCCAGCAGGTGGTGCCATTGCTGCATCATGGTTTTCAGACCTAGTGGGAAGAAATGCTTTAGGAAGTAAATGAGGCCTTTAGAATAAGCTATCCAGCTCTCATAGCCACTACTGCATCTACCCCCAGCACATACACACCTTTCCCCTAAAGCCTACATCCTCAGAAATGCAGGGTAAATGATTCTGAGGCCCCATAGCTTCTTTTCTCCCTCTGATGTTTCCAAGGACTTCATTCCCAGTTCTTAACTACTTTCCAGACACCACTAACCAAAGCCAGGCCCTTAACTGGTAACTCATTGCAAGGCATGCTATCAAATGGCGCTGTCTAGAATTTTATGTTCAATCACCATCTTTTCTTTCTCTGATCCCCCAAACACGTACCACCTTTTGGGCAAGATCTAGCCTTGTCCCTTGGCTTTCTTAATCCTAGGGAGGAGTCTCTATGAGCAAAGTTAGACAAAAACCAGCAAGAAATTGCTTTGACATGATAAGACTGGAAGAATCAACCGTTATTTAGACTTTAACCCCCATGCACTGTTGGCACATGGATGTTCCCAGACGCCTCTGAAAAATCTAGCAGCACCCCTGAGGGCAGGTCACCTGGAATCTGGCCTGGGTAAATACTTACATAGGGCTGCTGTATCTGAGAGTTGGCAACCAGCTCCAGAATAGACCTCACATAGTTCTTTCTGGTTCTACCATGAGCTGGATTAGCAGATGAGCAGGTAACAAAGGCTGCCTAGAACATAAATCCTTTCCTTTGTTTTGTATGTTTTTCATGCAGTCACTCACATGCCCCTCTTCTTTGAATGGTGTTTTTGAATACCCAACATTCCTCATCCTCCTGAATGAGCATTGCAGGACATTGAAGGGCACTGAAAGGCATTGTAGCCTGCCCTTCTCTCCACTATAGAAAGCTTCTAGCCTCTCTGCTTCCCAACATGGAAGGGAACATTTCACAAAGTCACAAGTTCTGGACATCCTGTCTGGTACCTGAGTCCCTCCCTATGCAGAGCTCCTCCTTGGTTGACCTCCCCTATACTGCCACACAGTTTCCCCAGGCCTGAAATGGAAGCCATCCTGTCATTAGCACACTCAGCATGATAGGCCACAGCACAGATTTTATCATCACTTTAATTATATTATTCTCATTCATCACTGTTTATTCAGAAAAAATTCACCCAATCTTCTCATCTCTGGAAAGTTCTGTTTCCAGTCTCATTGAAATCAGGATCCCTGTTCTTCCCCCACCCCACCCCTTGGAAAAATTAGAGAAGGGGTTCTGGGTCAGACCCAGGAGAGAGGAAGATTATAGTCTTGAAGAGGGTTGAGCTAGGAAAGGCACAGACAGAAAGGAGTCTACCAGGGGACTGAGGCCACAGCTCCCCCAGGAGTCAGAGGGCAGGGGAGTCTTAGAGTTATAGAAGGTTAGACGCCTCACAGCAAGAGGATTCTTCTGAAGAGCTTAACTGAGCCTGGTAGTTCAGACCTGTAATTCAAGCTACTTGGAATCCTAAAGCAAGAGTTTAAGTTTAAGGCCTGCCTGACTGCATAAATCAAGGCAAGCCTGGTCACCTACATAAAACCTAGCCTCTAAATAAGAAAAGGGAAGAGGGCTGAGGATATAGCTCAATGGTAGAGCACTTGCCTAATATGTGTAGTTCTGGGTTCAATCCTAACAACAAAACAAAATAAAAAAAAAAGAGGCTCAGTTCAAAGTCTAGTTCCACTGTTTTGTCTACATTGAACCAATGAGCATTTCTGTGAGGCCCCAAGAGACTAGGTGAGCTGTTGCTTTAAAGCATGGAACCCAGTATCAGGAACCAGACAGAAAGTTGTCCTGGCCTCTGTAGACAGACATTCAGGAACATGCGACCAAGAGAGAAGTTGGTTATTAAATCCACAGTGTCTTGAAGAGTTATAAGGGATGTACTGTTTTCTGCCTGTATACTTATAAGGGTGCAGATGTCAGTGAATACCTTAGTTTCCCTAAAGTAGGGAAGAAAACAGAAAGATGAAACAGTAAAAAGCAAAGTTTCTTGGGAAGAAGGTATAGCTTAGAAAAGCTAGTCTTCCCAAGAGTCACTGTAAAGAGGCAAGAGAAGAGGAAGACAAGACTCAAGGCAAGTGCTACATAGCCACCAATCTTCTTGGCAGCCCCCTAGACCTAGGCTTCTCTCCATCACAACTTGACCCAAAGATCAGAGTTTGGGTTCAGGGAGCTGAACGTTCAGAAGGCAGTTTATCTACCTCCACAAAGGTGAAAAGTCCTGGGAACAGTCTCTAAAATGTGTGTGATGTGAGAAGGAAGGACATGAGCTGGAGGCAGATGAGGTCAGAGGCAGAGATGCCACTTTCCTGGATACCACCCAGTTTTGCCCACCCAGCCAAGTCACAGTTCTGTGTCAGCCACCACATGTTGTCTTGCCGAATGGCCGTTTCTGGAAGTGGCCTGGCCGGTCCCGTTCTCCTGAGCCCCTCGGGTCACACTGGCCTTTCCCTGAGTCTCAGGGGAGGCCCCAGGTCCTGAGCTATAGCCCTGGCCTCCACCATTCTCCGTGTAATAAGGGTCTTCACCCTGGACAGTGTAGAAATAAAGTAGTATTATCTGGTAAGTCAGGTTGTGAGGTACTATGAGGAGAGCACAAAGGAAGGAGGGGGCAGGTGCAGGCTCTTTTCTTCCCAGCAGCCATCAAGGTTCCAGCTCCTAGAGGAGAGAGGACAGGAGAGGCACCACACCATGTCAATGTGGCTCAGTAACCAGCCCCATAAGAAACCAGTCTTAGGGACAGAAAAGCCTCCCCAGTAGATACCAGCCATTGTCAAGAGTCAAACTTCAATCTTGGCCCTCCCTCTATCCAGACACTTCAAAAGTAGATATTCCTTCCATATGTCCCATGCTTGTGGGAAAAAATGGCACCCACAGGGCATTCAATATGTTTACAAATAAGCATGTCCAATTTAGCAACCTGTTCTCTTTTATCCAGCTGAACTATTCAGGACAATATGAATAGATAACATAAGTAATCAGCTGTGACAAAGACTAGCAGGTGAACTTGCCACAGTTTGCCCTGCTCCCCATTTGCTGCATCTTATTCCTACTCTTCTGTAGATACAATGTCTTCATGCATGCATATCCCTAGGTCAAAAATACCAGAAATATCTTTTATAGTATTTTCTCCCTCCCTCTCATGACATCCATGGGCCTCCCCAGAAGTTCATTATCTTCCTCATTTGCTTTTCCCCATACCCCAGAACTGACCAGCCTTTCTCCTGTGGGGCTCCAACTGCGGCGATTCATCAGAAAATAGCCAGTGGTGCCCAAGATGGCCAGCAGGACTCCCGAGGTGACCAGTGCAATCAGAGTCTTTCGGGAATAGCTCTGGTGACTCCCAATATCTTGTTTATTGAAGCCTTGGATCCCCAGCTTAAGGAAAAGACAAACAAATGGCAGCATGTCACTTGTGAAAAAAAGAGTTCTAGTGAGAAGCCCAGACCACTCCATATCCCTGGGTGCAACTCCCTGATGTGGACTGTCAGAGGATGGAAAGAAGTGGATGCCTGGAGAGGTCACCATCTCCTCTCCTGACCCAGTGCTCCCCCTGAGATGCATCATCTTGTGAACATACCTTTCTCAAGTCAGACTGGTGCTTTTCCATAAGCTGGAGTTTGCTGGAAAGTTCTAGAATTAGAAACAGGGGTTGCTAAATCTAGAAGCTAGTCCAGCTCATCTTGATCTATCCTCCCATCTTGTCCTAGAAGCTCTCTTATCCGGTGATCCTTTTCAACCAGACCTTTCTTCCCAGTACCTGTAGTTTCTGAAGCTGAGTTCCAACCAGGATCTTCTATCATGAACCCCATTTAAGTTCAACCCTAATCAATTCCAAGTCCCCAAAGTGGCCCTTACCTGTGCTATTGGCCAAGACCATCAGCAAACACTCGGGCCTAACCTCAGACTGGGCTAGAAGCAAGGAGCAGACACCAGCACCAGCCTCAGCCTCAGCCTCATCCTTCTCACACAGTATTTGGGTTAGGCCCTCTCCTTTTTCCTTCTTAAATTCATCCTGGAAAGGCAAAAAAAGAAAAGAAAAGAAAAGAAAATGAAAGGCAAGAGATGAAATTACTCATAGCCTTGAACCTCATCCAGAGTCTCAGGTAAGAATCCTGATTCGAGTCATACTATTATGCTCTCCACAAGAAATCCTTCTTTCTAGAATTCCAATGTAAAACACCAATGCTAAATTATGTACAGCAACATAGTAAGAAAGAAACAAGAAACAGGAAATATTTTGTATTCAATAATTGCCTATATATGTTTGCTGAATACAGAGTCACCACCAACATGATATCAATGCAATAGTGAATGTTTAATACTAATTAAAAACTAAGAAAAATCCTTTCCTTCAAGGTTACAACAGTTCTAAATGATAGAGAAAAGCCAACAAAGGTGAGGAATAGAGAACAAGCCTATGAGGATGGACTACGCATCCACTCAGTGCTTCTTCCCTCTTTCTGTACCAAAGCTATGTCAGCAAGCCTTGCTCACAATGACATAGTATTTTCATTGAAAGCATGGAAGCCAGTTTAATGAACTTCCCAGGTCCTCCTTCAGGTTGCTGACTGGTCTACAGGATTCAGAAACAGCACTAACTGGAGGCCCTGGCTATGTCCTTCAGAATGGGCTCCCCCACTACCCTGAACTAACTAGCTTTCTCTCTCTCTCTCTCTCTCTCTCTCTCTCTCTCTCTCTCTCTCTCTCTCTCTCTCTCTCTCTCTCTCTCTCGCTCTCCACAGTGGCCTCCCTTAGACAACCAAGAAAACCAAGACTATCTCCAGTTTTGATGACAGATGTCAAAGGAGGAAATGTCTCATGGACATGACAACATTCCTGTTGGGGAAAACTCTGGAGCTTGTAACTATCATCACACCTGAGCCTTCTAGAGAAGGCTTCCTGTCTTGAAGCAGGTTTGCTGCCCATGGTTTAGCCCAAAGATCTTCACAGTTGGAAGGGAGCCTGGGTATTTTCCTTCTATTGTGATCTTAAGCAGGAAAACCTCCTTTGTGCCTACACCAGACAAAGTCAAGACTGGCCTTAAGCCCTGGGGGATTTCAAAGAGCAGTAGGAAAATAACTGGACTTGAGTGAGGCCAGCAGGATATGGCTGGCCTTATAAGCTCTCCACTTGAGCAAAGCACCTTCCCTGGTACCATGCTTTTCAGGTTACTGGAGAGACTACACATAATGAGTCTGGACTCTTTGTGAGTCTGTAGTTAAAATGTTTGCTTCCTGAAAGAGGAGGAAGAGGTCTCCCACAGAATCTAAAGTAGCTGAACAAAATGAGACCTTCCCACATTCTCTAGTGCTAAGAATGTTTGACAATATTCAGCCATTCTAACATTTAGCAAGCCCTGATAGTAAAGCACTGTCAGAAAATGTGTGTGGGGACTGGAGAGATGGCTCAGAGGTTAAGAGCACTGGATGCTCTTCCAGAAATCCTGAGTTCAATTCCCAGCAAGTACATGGTGGCTCACAACCACCTATAATGAGATCCGGTGACCTCTTCTGACATGCAGGTGTATATGCAGACAGAGTACTGTATAGCTAATAAATAAATCTTTAAAAAGAAAGAAAAAAGAAAGTGTGTGTGTGTGTATGTGTCTGTGTTTGTGTGTTTGTCTTTACCCTACATAAGGATAAGGTAGAAAGCAAGAGGAGTAGCTATGAATTAATTCCACATGATCAAAACTCTTGTCTATATATGTAAAGATATGAAAGTTAAAAATCAATGTCAGTTACTATGACCAATGCTCTGTCTTAGGTGCTTTTCACATATTGACTCATTTGGCTCTCCCACTACTCTAGAAAGTGAGTACTGTAATTCCTTTACTCTTTTCATTTTATAGATAAAGAAACTGAGGCACAAAGACTATTTACTATAAGAAAATTATAACAAAGCACTTAAGCTTGCAAAAAGAGGACAAAGACACATATGGATTGTGTTAGCAGAAATAACTCAGTGTGCTCAGGTAAAGCTGACAGGGAAATGCATGGAAGCAAGTCTGTTGTGTGACAGTCTGCCCAGCCTCACTACAGCTAAATGAAGATGAAAAAAGACTCTACCCTCTCTGTTTTGCTCCATGTCCTCTAAGATTCAACTCAAATTCCATGTCTTCTAGGAAGCCAGTCCTATCTTTGGCAAATTGGACATTAATCCTTGCTCTCCAATTTTCTAGAATCTTTTCAAGTCATCATCAACTAGTCTATGCCAGGTTCCTCAGCTCTAAACTGGTTATATGGTGACCACAACAGCATGTACAAAAATATTTAATACATAAAGATTTTGATTGGTACAAAACAGCAGCTATTACTATTATTATCAATAATCATAGTTTTTGATGTATTACCTAGAGATTCAAATTGTGATCATCTTCTCACTGTTGTCATTTCCCTCTGACTAAACTGTTAAACTTCTAAGTGCCTGTGTGATGAGGGTGAGGGTGCACATTATGTAATTGAAACCAGACTGCACTTATTGTACCAAATAAACAAAAGAACTCAAGGACTTGTTCAGTCTAACACCCCAACTGGTTGACCTTTACCTGGAGTCTCTCGACTGCATGGTTAGTTTCTTGGATTGAATTCAAGGCAGTAACAGTGACCAGCCTCCTACTCTGAAATTTAGCAGCCTCAGTTAATTGTGTTTGGGCTGGGGAGAAGCAGGTGGATCCTGAACAAAACACAATGGTTCTCCGGATGTTCAGGATAAACATCCTCCCCCAAGAGACAAGTATCATGAGAGAGTAGGCAGGAAGAAGCCACAGCCTCACCATTTTGTACATGAGAATCACATTTAAGAGTTTCTAACTGCATCTGTGCACACATGTCCCTTTTGAAAAACGGTGATATCATCTAACCTTTCTAGAGGTGCATCCTCAAATTCTGTGATGCCTCTGCCCATGCTAAAGAAGCACATCAAGAATTGGTATGGAGAGGAGAGTACAGGCACATTTCTAAAGGGTCTTTGAGATGTTTCCCAATGCTATTATTTCTAGAATCAATTGTCTCCCATTGTTTCTTTTTTCTTTTTCTTTTTTGTCAATTTGACACAAGTTTTAAGTTATTTGGGAAGAGGGATCTTCAATTGAGAAAATGACTCCATAAGATTTATCTGTTGGCAAATCTATAGAACATTTTCTTAACTAGCAATTGATATGGAGGGCTCAAGCTTTGTGGGTACCACTCCTGGACGGGTGGTGGTCCTAGACTGGGTAAGAAAGCAGGCTGAGCAAAGCCAGGAGCAGGCAAACCAATAAGTAGCACTACTCCATAATGTAGATGTCAGTTCCTGCCCTGAGTTCTTGCCCTGACTTCCAACCCTTTTCTCCCCAAGTTGCTTTTGGTCATGGTGTTTATCATGGCAATAAGAAACCTAAGACACCCTGCAGTCACCTGTTTTAAAGTAATTTTATAATCTTTGCTGTATTAAATTTGTCAGTGGCAGGCAAAACCCATATTGTCATTGAAGAGACTAAAATAATTAAAGGACTATTGTTATAAGCCAAACAACAAGTGGGCAATGAACTAAGGGCAAGAGTTAAATTGTCTCCAAATATTTCTTTCCAATAGACAGTGTTCCTCTGTTAGTCCTTCATTGGTAACTGATGTTTTCTGTAAAGGAACTGACCTTTACTCTTTAGGTAGAGGGCAAAGAAGGCAGAGGCTGTGTGGAATTAGAGGGTTGGAAACAGACTGCCTCAGAGGAAGTTGGTATAATGTGTAAATGAGGTAATATGAGCGAGATGAGTAGATATAAACTTAGAAAAGATAGTAAAACCCAAACAGTTTCATCTTTTCAAGCTGTATGGCTATAAGTAGTACATATAACAGACATAACACTGGATAAAGTAGTTCCAAAAACTATATTTGTAGCAAAGAACTACAAATTCCTCCAGAGATACACAAATGGCCAAGGAGCACAAGAAAAGATTTTTGTTGTCACTGAGCACCAGGGAACTGTAAACAAAATCACAATGAGATAATAATGAGATAATTATTCACGTGCATTGGGATAGCTGTGTATTTAAAAACGAGAGAGGGAAGGGGAGAAGGTGTTGGCAAGGCTATGGAGGAACTGTTGGCAGAAATGTCAAATGGTGCAGCCATTATAAAAACAAAAACAAACAAACAAACAAAAACTAGTGAGATGGACTGGAGTGTAGCTCAGCAATAAAGCTTGCTTAGCACGTGCAAAGGTCTGGATTCAATTTCTGGGAATGCAAGGAAAACCAAACAAAAATATGGTAATTCCTCTTCAAAAACAGAATTACCATATGAGTTAACAATTCTATAGCTGGGTATTTACCTCAAAAAACATTATATTAGGATACCAAAAATCATATCCACATTAGTATTCACAGCACTTTATTCACAACAACCAAAAGGTGAAAAACTTGTGTCTACCAATGGATGAGTGGACAGACAGAATGAAGTATACACACATAATATGGAATATTATTCAATCTTAACATAGAAGGAATTTATGTCACAATCTACTCATATCAGTACCTAGAATAACCAAGTTCATGGAGACAGAAAGGAGAGCAGTTGTTGCCTGGGGGGATGAGGAACTGTGTTATAGGATGATACACAGAATTCTGAAGAGGTTGGCTGCAAGGTTAGCATGAGTGCATTCAACATCACTCTGTTTTACTTAGAAATTGTTATGGTAATACTTTTCATGTTTTGTGTATTTTATCACAAGTAAAAATGTTAGTGAACTCCCCTGCATAAATGCAAGAAAATAAAGTTACCTTACATTTTAAAAACGACCTTGGGAATCATGACTACAAACATTAAATTAAACAGATAGCGAAGAAGAGAGAATGGAAATTACACTTAGGAGACATTCTCTACTAACGAGGGTTCTGAGATGTGGAAACAAGGGCCTGGAAATATCTCTACCATCCTTTAGAATGTATATATAGGATGCTCAGAAGTAAAGGATTCAGATCAGAAGTAGAGTAAGTGAGGAATTCAGAGTTACCGTATGTATGTACAGAAAGAAGATCTAAATGGTCCACACAGGGAGAGCTAGCTCCTTGGTGCTCATCATGTAAATTGCAAAATAAGAGCTGAGAGCCACATATACGATTCTGTTGAAACTTGTACTAGATGCAGGTAGGTATCAGTATCAAATAAGTTCTGCAAGGATGTGTTAATGGGGAAAATCCTTTGGGCGTGGGTAGGGCCTGAAGAGTCCCACTAGTACAGTAGTTCTCAACTTTCCTAATGCTGTGCCTGTTTAATACAGTCATGTTGTGGTGCCCTCCCAACCATAAAATTACTTTCTTTGCTACTTCGTAACTGTAATTTTGCTACTGTTATGAATCATAATGTAAATACCTGTGCTTTCTGATGGTCTTAGGCATCCCCTGTGAAAGAAAGGGTCATTCGACCCACAGGTTAAGAACATCTGCACTAGTAGAACCAGTACTTAAAACCCTCTGCCACCAAAGCAAAAATGCAACCTATGGCAGCTAGGAGGAACTGTACCCCTATAACTTTTGCAAAGATTATCTGACTAGCCGGATTCATTGGGAGTCATGGCTAGAAATTCAGGAACCAGGAGTGCTATCTAAGAAAAATTACTCCAGGGAGCACAAGGAGGCACTACTGCTTATGGCTTGGGAGGAAATGCTCCGAGGAAGAAATGGAATGGACAGTGATGGGAACACCAGAGGATGTGTTCTTTGTGAACAGTGTAGAGGTCTTCGTTATTGGCTCACACGGGAGAGCTGCTCTTTCCAGATCCTAATCATAGATCCTCCACCCATCTCAAAGAAACACACAAAGAGCTCTCTGGTCAGGAATGAAACAGACTAACAGCATAGACCACAGGTAGAAAGAGCAGTTCTTTCTGGAGTATAACTTGTCTTAGACAATGACTCTAGTTAAATTTGATCCTGAGAACAGCAGACTGTTAAGAAAAACTCTCTGAAGTTGTCTCTAAACCCTGGGCACAATAAACTAGCATTCTGGTTCAGACCTGTGTGATGCTCAATTTAAACAAACAAACAAACAAACAAATAAATATATAAATGTTCCATCAAGATGATAGGTAAAATTAAAAAAGGGATGATTTTATTTTTATCTTTAATTAGTGAGGTTAAAATTGGCATCAGACACACATTAATGGTTGTTTGTGCTTTATCTATTTATGTTCATCCTAAATGGTTTTGAAAACTTCACTGAGTTATTTTATTCTGCAAACTTGTGTATTTATGATTACTGCCACTTTCAAATGCTTTAAGTTAAATGGTCCTTTTGAGATGTAGTTTTAAAAGATTTGTAAGTCAGAGATACCCACCTGATAGCTGCAAGTAAGAAACCAGTCATTTGAGAAGTCAAAATAAGTAAGGCATATCCTCTACAGACTAAAGTCTGTCTAAACCATACAGTCAGCTGTTACCTACAGGGTTCCCTTCACTGCATTCCCATAAGAAAACATTTTACTGTAAAAGAAAACAGCACTTTTTCCTTCACCTGCATCCTTACTCCAGGGCCTTATTACTGCCAGTAACAAGGGATTTACTGTAACACACAAAAATTCACACCATGCCACATACACTCTAACCAATGCGGCCTGACAAGAAACAGAAATAAGAATCACTACAACTAAAAAGAATGAGAAAAATAACACATTATAGCAGAAAATTTGTAGTTCACTTTAAAAATGAAAAAAGAACCGAGAATCTCATAGAATTAATTAGCAGGTTCAAGAAAGACATAAACTGAAGATAAATATTCAGGCTCCAATAATTTTCTAATATCTAAGCAATAGTAAGTTAGAATAGATATTAGGATATCCTTGCTAAAAATCCATAAAAGTTGTAGTGAAAATGTTGGGGAAATACCTCAGCAATGAAATACTTGTCTAGCATGTACACAACCTTGGGGTCTATCCCCTTCCAAAAGAAAAAAAATGTATGCTGGGGAGTGGGGACCAATATTGAAATATTTTAAATTAAAAAAAAAGATGATGAAAGATACAAGACACGACTTGGAAAAACTGAAGGATTTCAGCAAGTTACTATTCAATTTTTTTTGTGACTTTTTGGGGGGAGGGATCTAGTCAGATATCACTAAAGATTTTCTAAAAACAGAGTTGAAAACTCACTTTTATGGTATAATTAGGAAAGATCTGGCTTGGTGGATATTAAAAACATTGTAATGAAAAAGCACAACAAATTTAAAACAGACAAAAGTATAATCAACTTGAAGAAATAAAATATCTCTGAAGTATATGGCCAGACCATATAAAAACTTAATATGTATTATTAAGTATGTATTAAAGAGTTACATGTAAGTAATAAGATCATTTGAATTTTAGTTGGCTGGTTAATATCTGGGCATTGACAAGGGCTCTTAACATAAAAACAAGCTTAAGTCTGACCTCAAATAACAACAAAATTTATTTAAAATTGGTTTTGCCCTTTATGTTCACAAGATGGGGACTCTTATTGTCCAAATCCAGGGCTCAATATTAGAAACAGTCTGACCCTGCTAAGCTCCCAGACTACTTACTCAAGTGAGGCCAATCCAAGGCGGCTTCAGGTGTTCAGAGGGGTTGGGGAGGGTATGGAGGACGGGGCGGAGGTAGACTTACACAGCTAGATGCTTCAGGGTGGGGAGGGTATGGAGGGACTTACACAGCTCGATGCTTCATTTAGTTCCAGGCAGATGCCCTGGGCCAATCTCACTTCTCGGATTCCTGAACATTTGATTTCTCCCTATATTAATAAAAACAAAAAACACGAAGTAAATATGCAAGTACCCTAGCCCCTCATTTCTTCCTCCACCTTTTTTATGGCAAGGTACTCTCTTAAAAAGTTTAGGAAAAAGTAAATTTAAAAGTTCACAGAGACCTAGGGATTTACACTATTTATTTAACTACTTTTTTAAAAAATTGAGACAAAGTCTTACTCTATAATCAGGCTGCACCAGAATTCACTATGTAGCTATATAACCTGGGCTGGCTTCAATTCATAGTTGTCAGCCCTTTGGTTGCTGTGATTTCAGACATGCCCAGTGAGATTTGCAGAAAAAAAAAAGATTGAGCACCTTTAATCCAAAAATTCAGAATATAATATGTTTGAAAATCTAAAACTTGCCGGGCAGTGGTGGTACACACCTTTAATCCCAGCACCCAGGAGGCAGAGGCAAGCGGATCTCTGTGAGTTCGAGGCCAGCCTGGTCTACAAGAGCTAGTTCCAGGACAGGCTCCTAAAGCCACAGAGAAACCCTGTCTCAAAAAACCAAAAATAAATAAATAAATAAATAAAAAGAAAACCTAAAACTTTCTGATTCCCAAGTGATGCTGCAAGTGGTAAATACACACTACAAACTTTTGAGTGCATAAAATTATTAAAAAGTGTGATGTAAAATGGCCTTTAAATTATGTGCATATGGTATATGTGAAACACAGATGAGTTCTATGTTTTGACTTGGGTCTTATCCTCAAGAACTCTCATTATATATTCTAAAATCAAATTAAATATTCCAAAATAAAAAACCTGAACCCAAGACTTTCAGATTAAAGTGTGTTTGCTCCCAGCTCATAAACTTCCCCAAAGAGAGAATAAAGCTTTTTGTTACTATCCTGGACCATAAGAAAGATGCTATTTGAAATCATGGGAAACCTGGCTTGGGTGATGCTTAAAAAAGAAAAAGAGAAAATTATTATTATTATTATTTCTTCAGTCAGTCACACAAACAATGGGGTAGTCAGGCAGCTGCTGGTGACACCTGATTTCCTCTTGGTCCCTAGGAGTCTCTCCATTATCTGCTACCTCTTTAAAAACAAACAACTAGGCCCCTCGTGCCTGTCCTTAGGCCTTCATACTTCCTGCCCTTCAGGCTGAAAGCTGTTGACTGCCACAGGCTCAAGGCCAAGAAGTCCAGAGGAATTCACCGTTCCTGTATCCAGTTCTCACCTCTTCAGATGACCTCCTCACTGACATTCTGTGCTTCACTAAGCCCTCCATATATCAGAAACACTTTGCTCTACACATTTAAGAAAGGCAACCCCAGTATATAGGAGACAGATCCAAATATTCCCCCCCCCACACACACACACAAATGGTCCCTCTGAAGAACCAGAGAACTAGAAGGATCTCTGAGAATCTCCCCAAAATACAAAACCCAAAGCTCAGATCAGACTTCTCACTGGACTGAACCCTCTCCTCCCTATCTTCCTCCTGTCTAGCCTTTCTAGCAATACATAAAGTACATATTCCATGTTGATTCCAAGATGACCCAAATCTCATTGGCTGGTATGAGCAGAGGGATAGGTACTGAGGCATAATCTGCCATTTTGGGCCCAACTCACCCACCTTGATAGTAATTGGGGCAGTAGAAGATGATGTGTATGCATATGGTTCAGTGGTTGATATCATCTCAGAACAGATATTAGTAGGTGAGTAATCAGAAACGTTTACAGATGGCACGGTGGGCTCCCAGGTCATCTCTGAAGTGGAAACATTGTCTGAAGTGGTGGGCAGTGTGATGGCTGGGGACGTCTGTGATTGCACAAAAGCTTGTGTGGTTCCAGAGCCTGAAGGAATCCCAGAAGTAGCAGTAAAGTTGACCGTTGTCTCTGGAATACACCAAAACACAAGTATGTGTATGTATCTGCACAATACACTTAGAAACACAGTCTCATTTTGTGGTGCTAGCACGGATTTCTGCACAGAAATAAGAATTTGGTGAGGTCTCATATCTTAATCGTGACCCAATTTATTTCAAGCCAGCTGTTGGAACCATAACTATAATATAAAACAAGGGTTTTCAACCTTTTAACATTGTAACATGTTGTAATCTACCAATATGTTGGGCTTCATTCATAGCTAACCTGAGATGCATGAGGCCCTCAGGTATTAGAATGGATGTACATGATCTAAAATATATCAAATGTGCCCTCCAATTCTGAAAGAGAAAATGATTCTATCCTACAGAAGTGAAAGACCTACAGTTTAAACCCACACCATCATCCATCACTTAGAAGAGAACAGAGACACCCATCAATGGAATCCAATCGGATCCTTTCTTTTACCAGCCAAACTTAGCATAAATACAAGAATCAGTCCTGTTCAGGACCCACTTGTCATGTATGGCCTACAAATGTTGCCAGCATAGAGAAAGCCATTTAGAACTTATTTAAGAATGCCCTTGCATAAAGCATTGGTTTCTGTGACCCCATCTGTGGTAGGGGAATAGGCTATACTAGCTGAGTACTTCTGGTTACCTGAGATGGCTGGTGTGGTCTCATTGCCTTCCTGAGAGAGGAAGAAGGAGCTGGTACTTCCAGGGATGCTAAGGGTGTTAGTTTCCTCATTGGACTCATTTGTAGGAAGTGATGGAGGTATTCCTGGGGCAACAATGGTCTTCGTGGCAACAGAGGTCAAGTTGTTTAGATCTGTAGGCCCAGATGTTACAGGGAAATAAGGAAAAATCAGAATCTGACCTTGGAACCTCATGACAACACCTGATTCAACTTCTTGACTTTAGGTGAATCTACCTGGAACATTCTCACCACCCTCGACAATAAAGAAACATTAATAATATATTCGTGGACACCAGACTAGTTTGCTATTCTATGTTTTCCCTAAGGAATTATACTAAACATTTATAAAACATCATAGGAATTTCACAAGTAATTAAAAATGGTAACAACACAGAAGGTAATGTTTGTAATGTATTTAGCAAAATACCAAGATACAAAATTTCACCTATGTAAACATTATAAGGATTGAAAAATATGAGAGATGCTATGTTCCTAGTTCCCTTTGATTACTCACTTCTCTCTTTTGGTCAGCCTCTATCCAACATACTAATTATTGAAAATAATCTAGATCCGTACTTTCTCTATGCAAATCCCCTTAAATAATTTTTCATTCTCAGTCTTGCTTTTTCAAAGTTCAGGACCTTCGGGCTGGAGAGATGGCTCAGTGGTTAAGAGCACTGCCTGCTCTTCCAAAGGTCCTGAGTTCAATTCCCGGCAACCACATGGTGGCTCACAACCATCTGTAATGAGGTCTGGTGCCCTCTTCTGGTCTGCAGACATACACACAGACAGAATATTGTATACATAATAAATAAAGAAATATTTTTAAAAAAAAAAAAAGAAAAATATTTAAAAAAAAAAAGTTCAGGACCTTCAAAACCATTGTTTCTTTTATATGAAGAACTCAACTGCAGTAAGCAACCTGGAGACTTCTTTCAGGAGATTCAAAACAGAACCCTTCTTGATGGGAAGGAAGATAGAGAGCTTTGGCTTTGCCAGGACCATATATTTTCATGCATGTGTACCTAAGTTTAATAATCCCTAAATATAGGTAGTTTGTCTATTTTTAAATGAGGAAAATCAAACTACTAAGGTAGAATGATTCTTTATCTATACATTCTCTGAATACCCTTGAGTGTCCTTGTCCCCATTATTCTATATATCCTTAGACTCGTGAAGGAGAACCTTGACCTTGTATGTTATGGGTCCCAAAGCCTGTTCTACCTCCTACATGAGCCAATCAGATGGTTCTTCCTTCTAGATGACACTCTGGAGACTACACTTCTTTATAGAGCTTGCTCAAATGTCACTTTGCTTACATCCAGACCAGTATTAACCTATGATGGCTCATCCCTCCAAAGGTGAACTGCAGCATCACGCTGTGTACCTCCAAGGTCCAGGAATGACTATTTGAAGGGAGAAGGATTAGCATATGGGTAAACTAGTATCCTATATGTACATGCAAGATTCTTCAAACCATAGTTCTGAGTCATATGAAAGAAAGTAAAGGAAGTGGTCTGGGGCCAGAGCTGTGAGTAAGAAGAAGAGAAGTAAGCTGGGGCCAGGGCTTATCTTGCCCTGATCAACCACATAAAGACTGAATTCCAAAAGTGTTAAAGTTCCAAATTCAAAGTTAGCTTTCTTAGTGACCGAGAAGGTGTATGGTTAAGGTAGGGGGATGAAGCTATTTAGTTTATAAGTTGGCCTCAGCTAGCAGTGTGAAGTTCAAACATACAGGATGTGGGCCTCTTGTGCATTGGCAAGGGATAGACTCAGGTCCACAGTTCACAACTGTAATACCACCTGCAAGGAAAGGTTCTAAGGGCTCCAGGACACCCTGAAGTGCAATCTAAATTTTCCTAATTGAAATCTAGCTCTGTATTTTTTTTTCAAGGCCAATAACAATGTAGACTGATTGCTATTGCCATCAGCATCAAGAGGGAAGTCAGACTTTCAGTTTCTAGTCAACCCAAGGCCAATAATGTTTTTCATAAGGTGCTAGTCAGGGTCTCAAATTCTACCTCTACCTTCTTCCCAACCTGTAAGAAGCAGACTGTATTAACATTGACCACAGAAATCATATCTTATTATGTGCCAGGTAAGTAGAGAAGGAAGTGATATTACTATCTTCATTCCAGAAAGGAAAAACATATGTCACCAAGATGTTGATTGGGGAAGAACACAAATCATGTGGTCAAGCAGCAAAGGACATGGATCTTGCTGACTCTGGTAGTTGTTAAAGATCTGGATACAGCCTCAAAGCCTTTGTAGACAACAAGACGTGTGTGTTCCTATGCAGTTTAGATACAGACGCCAACCTAAGCTACTTCCTTAAGACAGTACCCCACCAATCTGACCCTCAGATACAAATTCGTTACAAGAGCAAGTGGTGGTAGCATTCAGACACTGAATTAAAGGAATCCTACTTTCAATGGACTATTCTAAGATATCCTTTGAATTCCCCTTTGGAATCCTTCCTTCTGCCCACACCCTCCTTGCTTTACTCAAACACGTCAATTCCTGGGAATCCCATCTGGTCTAGGTTGGCCCAACCCTTCTCTTTCTCCAAAGGAAGCCGGGCCTGCCTGAGATGATGTCATGGTTTTGAACCCCTCCCCCAAGGGGCCTCCTTCACCCAGACAAACATTTTTGAACTTTTCCAGATGTGAAGAGAGACCTGCTGTTGTTCTGAAGACAGAGGTGCCTGTTCCAGAACAGTGAATCAACTCCAGATCCAAGCCAGCTATGGACCCACTGCTGATAGGCTCCCAACTATAGCAGTCTTATCCCCTCTCTTCTCCCCACTCTTTGGCCAGATTGAAAATGAAAAGAGGACCCAGCCTCAGATGTATAGCTCCAAACTTAGGGTAAGTATCAAAGCACATGAGGCTATAGGACAGGACAAGGAAGGGAGCAGAAGGCATGGCTAAGTGAAGGGCTACATAAGAACTAGCAGAAGTGAGGGGAAACCATGGCCATAGGTCACGATATACTCACGACTTACACACTACAGCACAGGTCCTTCTGTGAGTGCATCCCTGGGCCTCAGCCTTCTTCTTTTGCAGAACTAGTGGGTCATGAAGGAAGGCTGTACTAAGACTGGCAATGTGTCTCTTTGTTCTCTCTTTCTACATCTGTCCACTACCTTAAAACATCAAACACTGGCCTTCTTTCTCTGAACTTTTGATTCCCATTCTAGGAAGGAAGAAGAGCAGCCTACACTCAGTGAAGCCTTTCAGATGCTGTAAAACTAAGGAAATCTTTCTTTCATCCCACATAGACGTGAGGAAAGACAGTATAACTCAGAACTAAGTAAAACACTGCTCCTGAATTTAGTTCCCAGTCTGTCCCGTACTACCTCAAAGGCTCTACCTGACTAGTTTATTCTGGTAGATAGGTATGTATGTCTGCCACAAAAAAAAAAAAAGATTGGATGCCCTGGAACTTGAGTTACAGATGGTTGTAGGCTAGCAAGTGAGTGCCAGGGACCAAACCTTTATCCTCTGCAGTAACAGCAAGTGTTCTTAACCACTAAGTCATCTTTCCAGCTTCTTTCTATCAATCTATTCAATAAACTTAGAGCAAGACAGGAGACAAGCTACTGGGAAGCTATTAAATGAGAAATTTAAGACACCAACAGATGAAACAGAAAGAATTTGTGTAGTAAAATTCACACACTGACCTTGTGGGTACTTACTTAGAAGCAATTATTTTCACAAATAGTATTAATAAGCCTAGTTATCTTGATATTCCAGTCAAAGTTAGAAATTAGAAACAAATAGGGAGAGGCGACAGTTGAAAACTAAGAAACTGAAATTTCTAAATTAAAAACAAACCCAAGTACCAAACCCATGCTGGTCTTAAGTCACTTATAGTCACAGTAAACAGAAATAAACACCTTGATATATATTAATCATGCTACTGACTGCAACAAAAACACCTTATTTTCATGATCCATTTGAGTCACAAAAGTTAAAGTGTTAGGGTAGGGGGTATTCTGAAGAAGCAGAGGCATGTACAATACATTTTGGAAAAAAAATTCTACTTAATATTAGTAACTGGAGATTCAGTTTTTGTAAAAAAAAAGGTTATATATTCTAAGATATTTAGTAAGTTATTACCTAAATAACCAAGTTTCTGTGTGTTCTTGGTATATTTTTTTTCAGATATCCTTAGTTTTAGATTTTGGGGAATGTTTTTGTTTGTGTGTGTGTTTGTTTGTTTTAGATAGGGTGTCACATAGCCCAGGCTAGATGATACTTTATGTAATTCACTTTAGCTAAGGATGGTGTTGAACTCCTGTTCTCCCTGCCTATGGCTGTCTCTTTGGTGCTGAGGTTACTGGTGTATAGCACCACACCAGACTAGTTTTATTTTTTTTTCTAATGCTGTTTTGTGATCACATCCTCAGCCAGCCCCTCGCTGTCCAGCCTTTCTGTATATATCTGAAGCAAAGTCACATCCCTGAGAAGGGAGTCACTGAACCTCTGATTTGAAGGCAGAACTACCCAGAGACAAAGAGGCCAAGCCTTGAAGACAGATGCTGTAGGTGCTCCTCTCCTGTGTTCTAGCTGTGCGGCTCCATGGCCACTGCAACTTTCAAACTTCTCCAGTAAAATGAGATCAAAGCAGGTCCTGCCTCCTAGTTGTTCTGAGAAACAAAGAAGATGAGGAAATACAAAGCAGCCAGGCTGTCTGGTCCATGACTACCATCATGAAAAGGCCTTTCCTTCTGCTTTTCCAAATCAGTTATCTCTGTCACTCATCTGGCACAAAGTCACACAAGTTGCTTCCTCAGGAGAGGTTTAACTGTCACCTCACTTAAGTTATAAATTTCTTGACAGTCAAGACCTTTTTTTTACATGTGTGTGTTTTACTCAGGATGCTTGGCAGATCCTGAGTGTTAGGATAAGCAACTGAGTTGAACTGTACAGCTCACAGTCACTGCCTACAGCTTTTTAGCCTTATTCTGATGCTCTATGGTTTATTATTATTAATAATTATTATTATTGTGCATGTGGGAGGGAGGGAGAGAAAGGGAGATGTGAGGGCAAGCAAGGAGGCACCCAGCATATACAGAGGTCAGAGGACAACTTGCAGTCTTCTCTCTCCTACCATCTGGGATCTGGGGATCAAACTCCAGTTTTCAAACTTGCATAGCAATCACTTTTATCCGCTGAGCCATCTTGCTGGCTCTAATGTTCTGTATAAAGGGGAAATTTATTAAATTGGGGAGTGACTGTGTTAAAGATAACCAGTTTCTCCATATAATGAGGAAAAATCTACAATCCAAGCCACATTGCTAAAGACCTGATTCTATTTCACCCAGATCAGGAGCTGGCAAACTATAGCTCCTAGGACAAATTCTGCATTGGGGTTGATAGTGTGTGGTCAGTCAGTGATGCATGCCATCTACATTTTCAAGTGTCATAAAGAAAAAGTGTCAAATGCATCAGAAGCCACATCCAGATCCCAAGCCTGAGATGCTTTCTGTTTTGCCCTTCATAGGAAAATTTGCAAATAACCCTCTTACAGACTAATTTCATAGTATATGTATTTTTCCCTTAAGCACCAAAGGCATGCAAAGGATCTCGCTAAGTTCTGAAGAAAACACAAAACAAGGTATAATTTGATTTTTTTTTACACCCTTAGGCCTTAGCATCACAACTCTCTAGGAGTGGGGCTGACTAGACAGGTCTTTAGGGATTTTCATGAAGACTGGACAATCATCCTAGGACAATCCAAAGAACAGAAAATAGGACAATGATTATAAGTCCAAGAAAGGCCAATTTAACAGTGAGACAGGAAACGAACTTAATGCAGATATTATTATCTTTAATGGGATGAGCTCATTAGTAGGTAAGTGAACATTCAGAGAAATCTTATTAGGGTTCCTTCACACCTGTCATATACCATGAGTTTGAGCCATTGTTGGGTTAGAACAAAGGGCATGACAGAAGCTTTCCTTAGCTTCAGAGGCAAGACAGAGGTGTCAGCATGAACTGGCCTGAGCATCCTCATTACATTGAGATTTCCCCATTATAATCAAATAATATCTTTATCCCTCCACTTCTCTGAATCCCCAAGAGGCCTACATTTCTCCAACTTGCCTTTCTTTCTTTTTTCTGGTACCACTCACTCCTGGATGCCAGCTCAGTGCCTTGCTTTGATCACTACTGTCACTTCTGCAGGTCAGCCAGCAAAGAACCATTCTCTTCAGTCTCTCTGAGTCCTTCTCAAGCAAACCTGCTACACTTGGGCAGTTTTTGCCAGAGGTTTGAAAGCATGGAATAAATATCACAGAAGTCAGAAGAGACAGTGGCACAAACTTGAAATGTTAGTCAATGCTGTGCTAATGAAGCTATGCTACAAGAAATCCCCCTTAAGTTCTCCAACTCTGAAGAAGCATCACCCTTTTATGTTCACCTTGGGATCTGGAGTAGTTTGCCTTTTGTCTATTCACCCATCCCAACACAAGATGCCACTTTCCACTTAACCACCCTGCCTCCTGCCTGCCTTTGGATTTTCAGAGCTTGTCTAGGGTTCTAAGACTTCTTACCCAAAGACCCATTTACACATTTTTTTAAACAATGGAGCAAACTACCTAGGGATACCACTTCTCTAAGAGGTTCACTTTTATTTTCCACTCCAGGAAGTAGCAGACTTCCCAGTTAAGCCAGGAGGCCCTTTCCTTTGCATCATTAGGGAAATGATTCATTCCCTGCCTTTCCCAAGTGTAGGTCTAGGGAAGTGTACCTTGCCAGGCCTCCCAGTTTGTTTGGATCCCTACCCCACTCCACCCCAAGATGCATGTACCATTCTCCTATAGCACAGCCAGGATCCTTGAGAGCAATTTTAAAGACACTATACTTTATTTCTTAGCCACCATAAGAAGAAAATGGTATCATCAGAAATGTAAACCACCCCTCAAAATATGTAAATTGTACCCTGGCCACTGTGAACATTTCTTTTAGAGATCAATTTGTGTTTTTTCCATGCCTTCACATTTTTTACTTTGCCACATTAGATAGACCATTTAGATAAACGAACAAAAGTCAAGGAGAGAGGGAAGTTCAAGTACTGGAGACTGGAGCTGGGGAACCCTGAGAATCAGCCCAGGTCCTCAAGCACAGAGTCAAAAATATCAGGCAAGATCATAAGCAGTGGAGTCTGCTCCTCATTTTTGCTTGTTTTTCTAGGACTCTGTGGCCAACTTTATCTGCTGCAATTTGGCACTTCTTGCTTTGGGTTTTTGTAGACAAAGACCACTCAGGAAAGGCCCATGAACAGGCCCAAGGGGTGGGGCCAAAGGGATAAGAAAAGAAATCTAGGCCCTTGCCTGCTTATCAGCCAGACCCGAATGCCCAAGATGAAGAAGTGTATTTGCAAAGCCTGGTTTGGCCCTCAAAGGGGGAGCACTCAGATCACTGAATTACTTGGCAATCCCTAAACTCTTACTCCTCCTCACCATGGAGCAGGGAGTAAAGGGTGGAGGCCTTTCCCTTCTAGAATAAAAACTGATAAAAGTCTTTTCCCTTCCATTTCCCCCCCTCCCCTTTTACATGTAGCCCCAGACAGGTACAGATGTGGGATCAGCAGACTCAAAGGATCCAAAGGAAGAAAAGGAATGTGAATAAGAGTTGAAGGTAGTGTTGGGGTTAGGGGTAAGACAGGCCTTGAGAAAGGAGACCCTGGTAAAAAGGGTCCTTAGTTAGCTGAAAGGCTTTTAATTCAGCTGGAGCATGAAAGTGTTGTCTGGTAGTCCCCAGCCACAACCCAGACTTTGCTCACCGATCTCTCCTGCCCCTGAAAAAGTGGCACTTTGTGGTTGGCTAGTAGGGGTTTATACTAGCCTCTCACAGGGATACAAGAGACCTATCTCTTCAGAATCAGTTCCCACTCTACACCAAAATTTCCACTAATAACAGCACTGAATTTTTGCTGCTGTCTACTGTGGGCATTTTAAATTATATACAGTCGTTGGTTTAATTTATTCCACAATGTATCCCAGGACAGAAAATAATAGTATTAACAAACAAAAGAATCTCAGTACAAACCCTAGGAAGTTCTTGGAAAAAGTACAAAGCTTTGGCTGGCCCGTGAAGTCTGGTTGGGTTGGGAATGGTGGCCCCTGCCCTGCCCTTTACCCCCAAAGCTGAGACACTGATATCCTCAGCGTACTTGCCCAAGATTTCAGAGGTTTTTATGCTCTTCACCCCCACCCCTTCAGTTCAAGACATGGTTGACACTGGCCAGCTGAGGAAATACGAAAAGGCAGCACTCCACCCTGGCCTGGGTCACTGCTGAATTGAGTAACCAGGAGAGCATCTGATGAGAACTCCAGCCCATGGTCACCCACCTGTGCAATGAAGGTACCATATTGCTTCATTCTGGGCATTTCAGTCTTCAACAAGTTTTACCCCATCTAAAAGGGCATGTCCAGAGCTGCCAATCAGGTGAGCCCAGAACCTAATTCAACTCCTCAGTCAGCTCTCTTCGGGGTGGACCCAAAGACAATAGCACAGAAGATTGGGAACAAAGAGGCCTTGTGGGAAGACCCATGGTAAGTGGCCTTTAAGATGTACAATGGAGATTTAGGAGCCATAAAGGGCTAGAAGCAAAATGAACAAATCCCAAAGTTGAAAACCTTTAAGAACATGAGATGAGATGAAGAACAGCACCCTACAATGCAATACAATTTGCTACAGACTGAGTGAATACTTTTTTTTTTTTTTTTGCCAACTAAAGAGAGGAAGAGCTTAAGAAGTAAGAGTGTGTGTGGGCAACAGGAGGTGTCTTGGCCTGCCTACTAGCTTTAGAATCTGAAGGAAGGCAGGGCAAGAAAATTCCAAAGAGTAATGAGTGTGGGTTTGTGCAGGGTGAAGACTGGTGAGCAGAAGGACTTGGTGTGTACACCAAACCACCTCCCCACTAGCATCTGCGTGGTGTCTGCAGGGGCGACTCTAGTTTAGCTTTCTAATTTTAAATTTTAAAAATTGTCCTTTTTCTCTGCTTGCTCTTTGTTCTAAACTCCTCCGCTAAAGTCCCTTAGTTCTCCTTGAGGGTCTCCTGGCCCTCATTGGGATTGGCTATCCTCACAAATTCTTTATGTCCTTGTCCTGGGAACAAAGGGTGCCTGGATCCTTCTCTGGGCCCCACTCTGGACCCTTGCCTTCTGAATCAAGGACAGTTATAGAACTTTTCCTTCCTTCCATCTGCGTTCTAGCTCCAACTTTGAGCTTTGCACCTTCAGCCACTCAATGAGGAACTGGCATCTCCCAGCACTATCAGAGTAAGCTCACACCTAGCTCCAGCGAAGGATTCCCAGGTGAGGTCAACAGCTGGGGGCCTTCCCTCCTCCCCACCCATAGCCTGGCCCTCAGCGGTTAATACTCACGCAGCAGACTCATCAGGCAGATAGTCACCCAGCCCCAAGGCAGCAGGAGCCCCGCGTGTGCGTCCCTGTGGACCTGCATTCTCGTGCACCGCTCCGGAGATGCGTCGGTGCAGGAGGCGCCGGGCGCGGGACGCGCTCCTCCGCCCTGCGCAGGGGTGGGGGATACTTGCTCTCCTCCCCTGCTCCGTGTCCGGAGGGGGTGGGGGATGCTGGCTTATCCCCTCCCTGTTGTGTCTTGGCGGAGCCGGCCCCTCTCCTTGGCTGCTGCCAACGTGAGTTCCCCTTCAACCCAGAGGCCCAGGACCTGAGCAATGAGGTTGGGGCTGCAGACAGATGACTTGGAAGGTTGCCAGGACAGCCGCTGACTAAGTGGGCAGATCGGGACAGTAGGTCTTCGAACTTCTTTACTTCATTTTTAACCCTGTGTCACCTTGGCTGCATCTGGGCAGGGTCAAGTTTCTCCTTTCTGTTTTCTTTATTTTTAAGTTTTAAGTGTGGCAGGAAGCCACTGTGCCCCTGAGTTTACAGGACTAAGGTTTCCAGCTAATCAGGAAGTAACAGAAATCTGAAGACGCCTTTAGTGATAGCCACAGTAGAATCTGTGCTGCATGCTAAAAGTGAACAGGACAGTAACAGCCACCTGACCCATCCAACTCCTCTGCTGTTACTACCATCTCTCTTTCACACTTTCTTTCAGCAAAATATACATAATTTGTATTAATTTTCCTGTGGCCATCCATATTTTCTCCTAGTCAGTAAGATCATAGCAGTTACCAACACCACAAAGATAGTACAGCTACTCCACAGCACCCTGGATGATTTCTCTAAAGTCTCCTCTTCCACCCTGGATGTATATCTCCTGGAGCTTTACTTGCCTCCCCTTCAAAGGATTCCTTGGATTCCCATCCCCTCCACTCCCACCCCCATATCTAACACACCTAGCACTCTTTGAGCTCCCTGTTCCTCAGCAGTGGTTCTAACTGAGCAGACAGACAAGTCACATGTCAGGAAGAACAAGGCAGGAAGACCAGGCAAATGACAGCACCAGGTAGAAGTTAAGATAAGGCACAGAAGGGTCTATAATGACAAATGCTCAGCTCCACTTTTTCCATCCTATCTGGTCACAGCCTAAAGGGAGAAAAGATCAGAAAAGCACCCTGGAGTACTTTTGTATTTATTCCTCTGAAGGTCTACCTCCCAGAGGAAAGCCATCAATCCTCAAACTCATAATTTTACCCTGTTGCTTAGTATACCACTAAAACAGGGAGTAAAGGTTTTTATTAAATAAAGGCAGAGGCTGATTTAGATGAGTTTATGTTGATGTTTTAGATCTGACAGATTGTGATGGAGAACCTGCAAAAGCGCTCTTAAAATCAGACATTGGTGCATGGGATATGAACTAACAAGAAAACACCATATGTTCTCTACTAATTCCTCAGCTTTAAAAGTGAATTTGCTTCCAGTACCTACCATAAAATTATGAGCAAAACATAGTTATATGAAAATGAATTCGCTCATTTGAGTCTACCTTTACTTCCAGATGTTTTCTCTGGTTACTTAATTTAATTAATTGAGGTATTCTGAGACAGGATTTTACTCTGTATCCCAAGTTGGCCTTGGACTCAAGAGAATCCTTTCTCAGCTTTCTGAATGCTGGGATTATAGGTTCATACCACTGTTCCAGACTCTCCTCTAGTTACTTTAAATGTCTTTTGTCTTCTGGACCATAGGAAATGGGACTTTAGAAAACCTATCTTTTGTACTTGAACTTCTTGACTAGCTTTGGGAACAGAGTGGGAGTGGGGTATGAGACAGATGTTGATTCCATGCAAAAGTTTCTGAAAACAAAATCCATATAGAATCAGAATCAAGGCAGAGGAGAGGGTGCCTGAACTGGCCTTGTCCCATTGTCACATTGATGAATATCTTGAATATCACCATAGAAATCTCATCCGATGGATGGAGATAGAGACAGAGAACCACAGCCACATCAGAGCAATGGACTGAGCTCCCAAGGTCCAGTTGAAGAGCAGAAGGAGGGAGAAGATGAGCAAGGAAATCAGGACCCGCAAGGGGTTGGTCCACCCACTGAGACAGTGTGCCTGATCTAATGGGAGCTCACCAAATCCAGCTGGACCTGGACTGAACGAGCATGTGATCAAACTGGACTCTCTAAATGTGGCTGCCAATAGGGATGGACTGAGAAGCCATCGATTATGGCACTGGGACCTGTCTCTTCTGCATGTATTGGCTTTTTGGGACCCTAGTTTACTTGGATGCACACCTTCCTAGGCAGGGATGGAGGGGGGAGGGCCTTGGACTCCCTACAGGGCAGGGTACCCAGGCCTCTCTTAAGGATGGAGGGGGAGGGAGGAGAGTTAGTGAGGGAGCGGGAGGGGAAAGGGAGAAGGGGAGGAAGGGTCAATTTTTGAGTGGAAAAATAAAAAAAAATTATCATTTAAACTACAAAAAATAATTTTATTCAAATGTGTTAAGGCTCGGATTATAAAGACAAAATAACAAAAATATACTGTAAACACAGATTTATTAAAATCACCAACTTCTATGGTTTAAATGTTTCCTCTAAATTTCATTTCCTAATCTGCAAATTTAGATGTCAATTGTTTTGGGGGCTCTGTCTGGCTGGGTAAATGAATTTATTTAAAGATTAATGAACTATCCAGGGGTGTTCTGGATCCAAATTCAGCGAATTTTCACTCACTTGTTCTGTCTCACCATGTCATGGCCTCTGCCATGCTATGATGCAACAAAAAGGTTCTCAATAGACATCTAGTGGATATAGGTACAACGCTCTTAAACTACTAACACTCTAGAGCCATGAAGCAAAATAAATTTCTGTTCTTGTTTTTAAGCTTTCTCTTTGTTTATGAGAGGGGGAAGTCCTTTGAAACAGTGTCTTATGTATCTCAGTCTGGACTCAAACTTGCTAATATAGCTGAAAATGATTTTATTTGCTCATCTCCCTGCCTCCAACATTCTCTATCCTTTATAAAGTATCCAGCCTCTGGTATCTTATTAAAGAAACAGAACTAAGATACTTTCTTTCACATCAAAGGCATTATATTTAACAGTTTGTTTTAACTTGGAATGAAGTGTGTTTGGATGGGAAAAGTACAGATTATTCAATGATAGGTGTGACCATGACCTTCACAAAGGACCCCACAAGGCTGCTCTTGATGCATTCCCTTTGGATCCTCTGCTTTGAGTGGTATAGCCATAATAGCTAGTGTCGTCTTCTGTCACGAGCTTATGAGGTGGAGTGTGAAAGTGGGGATCTTGAGGGACAGTCTAGGAAGACTAAAAGAGATGTAGTTGCTCAATTCTACCTGGTCTGTGAGTCATCAGAAGGTTGAGGCAGCAGGTGGACTTGTACATGTGCTGGGAGAAGGTGATCTGTGAGTAATGGGTCTCACTGACTGCGTGCTGAGGGCCAGTTCTCCATCCTGCTTTATAGTCAGCTTTGGTTTCTCCAAGGAATGGATTTCCAGCCTCGTAGATGTCTACATTCACTTTCCTTCCCTGATGCTCAACACTGCTTTGCCTTACACTGTGTACCTAGCATGTCTTCTTCTCTTTCAGGACCTCTTGAACTTTAGCATGCATAAGAATGTCAGACAGTACATGTAACAAGTTCAGATTCTTAGCACCCAGCCTTGATGCTGCTTCTTTTTTTTATTTTTTATTTTTCCATTCAAAAATTGACCCTTCCTCCCCTTCTTCCATTCTCCTCCCACTCCCCCACTAACTCTCCTCCCTCCCCCTCCATCCTTAAGAGAGGCCTGGGTACCCTGCCCTGTAGGGAGTCCAAGGCCCTCCCCCCTCCATCCCTGCCTAGGAAGGTGTGCATCCAAGTAAACTAGGGTCCCAAAAAGCCAATACATGCAGAAGAGACAGGTCCCAGTGCCATAATCGATGGCTTCTCAGTCCATCCCTATTGGCAGCCACATTTAGAGAGTCCAGTTTGATCACATGCTCGTTCAGTCCAGGTCCAGCTGGATTTGGTGAGCTCCCATTAGATCAGGCACACTGTCTCAGTGGGTGGACCAACCCCTTGCGGGTCCTGATTTCCTTGCTCATCTTCTCCCTCCTTCTGCTCTTCAACTGGACCTTGGGAGCTCAGTCCATTGCTCTGATGTGGCTGTGGTTCTCTGTCTCTATCTCCATCCATCGGATGAGATTTCTATGGTGATATTCAAGATATTCATCAATGTGACAATGGGACAAGGCCAGTTCAGGCACCCTCTCCTCTGCCTTGATTCTGATTCTATATGGATTTTGTTTTCAGAAACTTTTGCATGGAATCAACATCTGTCTCATACCCCACTCCCACTCTGTTCCCAAAGCTAGTCAAGAAGTTCAAGTACAAAAGATAGGTTTTCTAAAGTCCCATTTCCTATGGTCCAGAAGACAAAAGACATTTAAAGTAACTAGAGGAGAGTCTGGAACAGTGGTATGAACCTATAATCCCAGCATTCAGAAAGCTGAGAAAGGATTCTCTTGAGTCCAAGGCCAACTTGGGCTACAGAGTAAAATCCTGTCTCAGAATACCTCAATTAATTAAATTAAGTAACCAGAGAAAACATCTGGAAGTAAAGGTAGACTCAAATGAGCGAATTCATTTTCATATAACTATGTTTTGCTCATAATTTTATGGTAGGTACTGGAAGCAAATTCACTTTTAAAGCTGAGGAATTAGTAGAGAACATATGGTGTTTTCTTGTTAGTTCATATCCCATGCACCAATGTCTGATTTTAAGAGCGCTTTTGCAGGTTCTCCATCACAATCTGTCAGATCTAAAACATCAACATAAACTCATCTAAATCAGCCTCTGCCTTTATTTAATAAAAACCTTTACTCCCTGTTTTAGTGGTATACTAAGCAACAGGGTAAAATTATGAGTTTGAGGATTGATGGCTTTCCTCTGGGAGGTAGACCTTCAGAGGAATAAATACAAAAGTACTCCAGGGTGCTTTTCTGATCTTTTCTCCCTTTAGGCTGTGACCAGATAGGATGGAAAAAGTGGAGCTGAGCATTTGTCATTATAGACCCTTCTGTGCCTTATCTTAACTTCTACCTGGTGCTGTCATTTGCCTGGTCTTCCTGCCTTGTTCTTCCTGACATGTGACTTGTCTGTCTGCTCAGTTAGAACCACTGCTGAGGAACAGGGAGCTCAAAGAGTGCTAGGTGTGTTAGATATGGGGGTGGGAGTGGAGGGGATGGGAATCCAAGGAATCCTTTGAAGGGGAGGCAAGTAAAGCTCCAGGAGATATACATCCAGGGTGGAAGAGGAGACTTTAGAGAAATCATCCAGGGTGCTGTGGAGTAGCTGTACTATCTTTGTGGTGTTGGTAACTGCTATGATCTTACTGACTAGGAGAAAATATGGATGGCCACAGGAAAATTAATACAAATTATGTATATTTTGCTGAAAGAAAGTGTGAAAGAGAGATGGTAGTAACAGCAGAGGAGTTGGATGGGTCAGGTGGCTGTTACTGTCCTGTTCACTTTTAGCATGCAGCACAGATTCTACTGTGGCTATCACTAAAGGCGTCTTCAGATTTCTGTTACTTCCTGATTAGCTGGAAACCTTAGTCCTGTAAACTCAGGGGCACAGTGGCTTCCTGCCACACTTAAAACTTAAAAATAAAGAAAACAGAAAGGAGAAACTTGACCCTGCCCAGATGCAGCCAAGGTGACACAGGGTTAAAAATGAAGTAAAGAAGTTCGAAGACCTACTGTCCCGATCTGCCCACTTAGTCAGCGGCTGTCCTGGCAACCTTCCAAGTCATCTGTCTGCAGCCCCAACCTCATTGCTCAGGTCCTGGGCCTCTGGGTTGAAGGGGAACTCACGTTGGCAGCAGCCAAGGAGAGGGGCCGGCTCCGCCAAGACACAACAGGGAGGGGATAAGCCAGCATCCCCCACCCCCTCCGGACACGGAGCAGGGGAGGAGAGCAAGTATCCCCCACCCCTGCGCAGGGCGGAGGAGCGCGTCCCGCGCCCGGCGCCTCCTGCACCGACGCATCTCCGGAGCGGTGCACGAGAATGCAGGTCCACAGGGACGCACACGCGGGGCTCCTGCTGCCTTGGGGCTGGGTGACTATCTGCCTGATGAGTCTGCTGCGTGAGTATTAACCGCTGAGGGCCAGGCTATGGGTGGGGAGGAGGGAAGGCCCCCAGCTGTTGACCTCACCTGGGAATCCTTCGCTGGAGCTAGGTGTGAGCTTACTCTGATAGTGCTGGGAGATGCCAGTTCCTCATTGAGTGGCTGAAGGTGCAAAGCTCAAAGTTGGAGCTAGAACGCAGATGGAAGGAAGGAAAAGTTCTATAACTGTCCTTGATTCAGAAGGCAAGGGTCCAGAGTGGGGCCCAGAGAAGGATCCAGGCACCCTTTGTTCCCAGGACAAGGACATAAAGAATTTGTGAGGATAGCCAATCCCAATGAGGGCCAGGAGACCCTCAAGGAGAACTAAGGGACTTTAGCGGAGGAGTTTAGAACAAAGAGCAAGCAGAGAAAAAGGACAATTTTTAAAATTTAAAATTAGAAAGCTAAACTAGAGTCGCCCCTGCAGACACCACGCAGATGGTAGTGGGGAGGTGGTTTGGTGTACACACCAAGTCCTTCTGCTCACCAGTCTTCACCCTGCACAAACCCACACTCATTACTCTTTGGAATTTTCTTGCCCTGCCTTCCTTCAGATTCTAAAGCTAGTAGGCAGGCCAAGACACCTCCTGTTGCCCACACACACTCTTACTT
This sequence comes from Ondatra zibethicus, assembly GCA_004026605.1. Taxonomy (NCBI): domain Eukaryota; kingdom Metazoa; phylum Chordata; class Mammalia; order Rodentia; family Cricetidae; genus Ondatra; species Ondatra zibethicus. Next base: position 31,270 of record PVIU01010461.1, on the reverse strand, counting down.
CTTAAGCTCTTCCTCTCTTTAGTTGGCAAAAAAAAAAAAAAAGTATTCACTCAGTCTGTAGCAAATTGTATTGCATTGTAGGGTGCTGTTCTTCATCTCATCTCATGTTCTTAAAGGTTTTCAACTTTGGGATTTGTTCATTTTGCTTCTAGCCCTTTATGGCTCCTAAATCTCCATTGTACATCTTAAAGGCCACTTACCATGGGTCTTCCCACAAGGCCTCTTTGTTCCCAATCTTCTGTGCTATTGTCTTTGGGTCCACCCCGAAGAGAGCTGACTGAGGAGTTGAATTAGGTTCTGGGCTCACCTGATTGGCAGCTCTGGACATGCCCTTTTAGATGGGGTAAAACTTGTTGAAGACTGAAATGCCCAGAATGAAGCAATATGGTACCTTCATTGCACAGGTGGGTGACCATGGGCTGGAGTTCTCATCAGATGCTCTCCTGGTTACTCAATTCAGCAGTGACCCAGGCCAGGGTGGAGTGCTGCCTTTTCGTATTTCCTCAGCTGGCCAGTGTCAACCATGTCTTGAACTGAAGGGGTGGGGGTGAAGAGCATAAAAACCTCTGAAATCTTGGGCAAGTACGCTGAGGATATCAGTGTCTCAGCTTTGGGGGTAAAGGGCAGGGCAGGGGCCACCATTCCCAACCCAACCAGACTTCACGGGCCAGCCAAAGCTTTGTACTTTTTCCAAGAACTTCCTAGGGTTTGTACTGAGATTCTTTTGTTTGTTAATACTATTATTTTCTGTCCTGGGATACATTGTGGAATAAATTAAACCAACGACTGTATATAATTTAAAATGCCCACAGTAGACAGCAGCAAAAATTCAGTGCTGTTATTAGTGGAAATTTTGGTGTAGAGTGGGAACTGATTCTGAAGAGATAGGTCTCTTGTATCCCTGTGAGAGGCTAGTATAAACCCCTACTAGCCAACCACAAAGTGCCACTTTTTCAGGGGCAGGAGAGATCGGTGAGCAAAGTCTGGGTTGTGGCTGGGGACTACCAGACAACACTTTCATGCTCCAGCTGAATTAAAAGCCTTTCAGCTAACTAAGGACCCTTTTTACCAGGGTCTCCTTTCTCAAGGCCTGTCTTACCCCTAACCCCAACACTACCTTCAACTCTTATTCACATTCCTTTTCTTCCTTTGGATCCTTTGAGTCTGCTGATCCCACATCTGTACCTGTCTGGGGCTACATGTAAAAGGGGAGGGGGGGAAATGGAAGGGAAAAGACTTTTATCAGTTTTTATTCTAGAAGGGAAAGGCCTCCACCCTTTACTCCCTGCTCCATGGTGAGGAGGAGTAAGAGTTTAGGGATTGCCAAGTAATTCAGTGATCTGAGTGCTCCCCCTTTGAGGGCCAAACCAGGCTTTGCAAATACACTTCTTCATCTTGGGCATTCGGGTCTGGCTGATAAGCAGGCAAGGGCCTAGATTTCTTTTCTTATCCCTTTGGCCCCACCCCTTGGGCCTGTTCATGGGCCTTTCCTGAGTGGTCTTTGTCTACAAAAACCCAAAGCAAGAAGTGCCAAATTGCAGCAGATAAAGTTGGCCACAGAGTCCTAGAAAAACAAGCAAAAATGAGGAGCAGACTCCACTGCTTATGATCTTGCCTGATATTTTTGACTCTGTGCTTGAGGACCTGGGCTGATTCTCAGGGTTCCCCAGCTCCAGTCTCCAGTACTTGAACTTCCCTCTCTCCTTGACTTTTGTTCGTCTATCTAAATGGTCTATCTAATGTGGCAAAGTAAAAAATGTGAAGGCATGGAAAAAACACAAATTGATCTCTAAAAGAAATGTTCACAGTGGCCAGGGTACAATTTACATATTTTGAGGGGTGGTTTACGTTTCTGATGATACCATTTTCTTCTTATGGTGGCTAAGAAATAAAGTATAGTGTCTTTAAAATTGCTCTCAAGGATCCTGGCTGTGCTATAGGAGAATGGTACATGCATCTTGGGGTGGAGTGGGGTAGGGATCCAAACAAACTGGGAGGCCTGGCAAGGTACACTTCCCTAGACCTACACTTGGGAAAGGCAGGGAATGAATCATTTCCCTAATGATGCAAAGGAAAGGGCCTCCTGGCTTAACTGGGAAGTCTGCTACTTCCTGGAGTGGAAAATAAAAGTGAACCTCTTAGAGAAGTGGTATCCCTAGGTAGTTTGCTCCATTGTTTAAAAAAATGTGTAAATGGGTCTTTGGGTAAGAAGTCTTAGAACCCTAGACAAGCTCTGAAAATCCAAAGGCAGGCAGGAGGCAGGGTGGTTAAGTGGAAAGTGGCATCTTGTGTTGGGATGGGTGAATAGACAAAAGGCAAACTACTCCAGATCCCAAGGTGAACATAAAAGGGTGATGCTTCTTCAGAGTTGGAGAACTTAAGGGGGATTTCTTGTAGCATAGCTTCATTAGCACAGCATTGACTAACATTTCAAGTTTGTGCCACTGTCTCTTCTGACTTCTGTGATATTTATTCCATGCTTTCAAACCTCTGGCAAAAACTGCCCAAGTGTAGCAGGTTTGCTTGAGAAGGACTCAGAGAGACTGAAGAGAATGGTTCTTTGCTGGCTGACCTGCAGAAGTGACAGTAGTGATCAAAGCAAGGCACTGAGCTGGCATCCAGGAGTGAGTGGTACCAGAAAAAAGAAAGAAAGGCAAGTTGGAGAAATGTAGGCCTCTTGGGGATTCAGAGAAGTTGGAGGGATAAAGATATTATTTGATTATAATGGGGAAATCTCAATGTAATGAGGATGCTCAGGCCAGTTCATGCTGACACCTCTGTCTTGCCTCTGAAGCTAAGGAAAGCTTCTGTCATGCCCTTTGTTCTAACCCAACAATGGCTCAAACTCATGGTATATGACAGGTGTGAAGGAACCCTAATAAGATTTCTCTGAATGTTCACTTACCTACTAATGAGCTCATCCCATTAAAGATAATAATATCTGCATTAAGTTCGTTTCCTGTCTCACTGTTAAATTGGCCTTTCTTGGACTTATAATCATTGTCCTATTTTCTGTTCTTTGGATTGTCCTAGGATGATTGTCCAGTCTTCATGAAAATCCCTAAAGACCTGTCTAGTCAGCCCCACTCCTAGAGAGTTGTGATGCTAAGGCCTAAGGGTGTAAAAAAAAATCAAATTATACCTTGTTTTGTGTTTTCTTCAGAACTTAGCGAGATCCTTTGCATGCCTTTGGTGCTTAAGGGAAAAATACATATACTATGAAATTAGTCTGTAAGAGGGTTATTTGCAAATTTTCCTATGAAGGGCAAAACAGAAAGCATCTCAGGCTTGGGATCTGGATGTGGCTTCTGATGCATTTGACACTTTTTCTTTATGACACTTGAAAATGTAGATGGCATGCATCACTGACTGACCACACACTATCAACCCCAATGCAGAATTTGTCCTAGGAGCTATAGTTTGCCAGCTCCTGATCTGGGTGAAATAGAATCAGGTCTTTAGCAATGTGGCTTGGATTGTAGATTTTTCCTCATTATATGGAGAAACTGGTTATCTTTAACACAGTCACTCCCCAATTTAATAAATTTCCCCTTTATACAGAACATTAGAGCCAGCAAGATGGCTCAGCGGATAAAAGTGATTGCTATGCAAGTTTGAAAACTGGAGTTTGATCCCCAGATCCCAGATGGTAGGAGAGAGAAGACTGCAAGTTGTCCTCTGACCTCTGTATATGCTGGGTGCCTCCTTGCTTGCCCTCACATCTCCCTTTCTCTCCCTCCCTCCCACATGCACAATAATAATAATTATTAATAATAATAAACCATAGAGCATCAGAATAAGGCTAAAAAGCTGTAGGCAGTGACTGTGAGCTGTACAGTTCAACTCAGTTGCTTATCCTAACACTCAGGATCTGCCAAGCATCCTGAGTAAAACACACACATGTAAAAAAAAGGTCTTGACTGTCAAGAAATTTATAACTTAAGTGAGGTGACAGTTAAACCTCTCCTGAGGAAGCAACTTGTGTGACTTTGTGCCAGATGAGTGACAGAGATAACTGATTTGGAAAAGCAGAAGGAAAGGCCTTTTCATGATGGTAGTCATGGACCAGACAGCCTGGCTGCTTTGTATTTCCTCATCTTCTTTGTTTCTCAGAACAACTAGGAGGCAGGACCTGCTTTGATCTCATTTTACTGGAGAAGTTTGAAAGTTGCAGTGGCCATGGAGCCGCACAGCTAGAACACAGGAGAGGAGCACCTACAGCATCTGTCTTCAAGGCTTGGCCTCTTTGTCTCTGGGTAGTTCTGCCTTCAAATCAGAGGTTCAGTGACTCCCTTCTCAGGGATGTGACTTTGCTTCAGATATATACAGAAAGGCTGGACAGCGAGGGGCTGGCTGAGGATGTGATCACAAAACAGCATTAGAAAAAAAAATAAAACTAGTCTGGTGTGGTGCTATACACCAGTAACCTCAGCACCAAAGAGACAGCCATAGGCAGGGAGAACAGGAGTTCAACACCATCCTTAGCTAAAGTGAATTACATAAAGTATCATCTAGCCTGGGCTATGTGACACCCTATCTAAAACAAACAAACACACACACAAACAAAAACATTCCCCAAAATCTAAAACTAAGGATATCTGAAAAAAAATATACCAAGAACACACAGAAACTTGGTTATTTAGGTAATAACTTACTAAATATCTTAGAATATATAACCTTTTTTTTTACAAAAACTGAATCTCCAGTTACTAATATTAAGTAGAATTTTTTTTCCAAAATGTATTGTACATGCCTCTGCTTCTTCAGAATACCCCCTACCCTAACACTTTAACTTTTGTGACTCAAATGGATCATGAAAATAAGGTGTTTTTGTTGCAGTCAGTAGCATGATTAATATATATCAAGGTGTTTATTTCTGTTTACTGTGACTATAAGTGACTTAAGACCAGCATGGGTTTGGTACTTGGGTTTGTTTTTAATTTAGAAATTTCAGTTTCTTAGTTTTCAACTGTCGCCTCTCCCTATTTGTTTCTAATTTCTAACTTTGACTGGAATATCAAGATAACTAGGCTTATTAATACTATTTGTGAAAATAATTGCTTCTAAGTAAGTACCCACAAGGTCAGTGTGTGAATTTTACTACACAAATTCTTTCTGTTTCATCTGTTGGTGTCTTAAATTTCTCATTTAATAGCTTCCCAGTAGCTTGTCTCCTGTCTTGCTCTAAGTTTATTGAATAGATTGATAGAAAGAAGCTGGAAAGATGACTTAGTGGTTAAGAACACTTGCTGTTACTGCAGAGGATAAAGGTTTGGTCCCTGGCACTCACTTGCTAGCCTACAACCATCTGTAACTCAAGTTCCAGGGCATCCAATCTTTTTTTTTTTTGTGGCAGACATACATACCTATCTACCAGAATAAACTAGTCAGGTAGAGCCTTTGAGGTAGTACGGGACAGACTGGGAACTAAATTCAGGAGCAGTGTTTTACTTAGTTCTGAGTTATACTGTCTTTCCTCACGTCTATGTGGGATGAAAGAAAGATTTCCTTAGTTTTACAGCATCTGAAAGGCTTCACTGAGTGTAGGCTGCTCTTCTTCCTTCCTAGAATGGGAATCAAAAGTTCAGAGAAAGAAGGCCAGTGTTTGATGTTTTAAGGTAGTGGACAGATGTAGAAAGAGAGAACAAAGAGACACATTGCCAGTCTTAGTACAGCCTTCCTTCATGACCCACTAGTTCTGCAAAAGAAGAAGGCTGAGGCCCAGGGATGCACTCACAGAAGGACCTGTGCTGTAGTGTGTAAGTCGTGAGTATATCGTGACCTATGGCCATGGTTTCCCCTCACTTCTGCTAGTTCTTATGTAGCCCTTCACTTAGCCATGCCTTCTGCTCCCTTCCTTGTCCTGTCCTATAGCCTCATGTGCTTTGATACTTACCCTAAGTTTGGAGCTATACATCTGAGGCTGGGTCCTCTTTTCATTTTCAATCTGGCCAAAGAGTGGGGAGAAGAGAGGGGATAAGACTGCTATAGTTGGGAGCCTATCAGCAGTGGGTCCATAGCTGGCTTGGATCTGGAGTTGATTCACTGTTCTGGAACAGGCACCTCTGTCTTCAGAACAACAGCAGGTCTCTCTTCACATCTGGAAAAGTTCAAAAATGTTTGTCTGGGTGAAGGAGGCCCCTTGGGGGAGGGGTTCAAAACCATGACATCATCTCAGGCAGGCCCGGCTTCCTTTGGAGAAAGAGAAGGGTTGGGCCAACCTAGACCAGATGGGATTCCCAGGAATTGACGTGTTTGAGTAAAGCAAGGAGGGTGTGGGCAGAAGGAAGGATTCCAAAGGGGAATTCAAAGGATATCTTAGAATAGTCCATTGAAAGTAGGATTCCTTTAATTCAGTGTCTGAATGCTACCACCACTTGCTCTTGTAACGAATTTGTATCTGAGGGTCAGATTGGTGGGGTACTGTCTTAAGGAAGTAGCTTAGGTTGGCGTCTGTATCTAAACTGCATAGGAACACACACGTCTTGTTGTCTACAAAGGCTTTGAGGCTGTATCCAGATCTTTAACAACTACCAGAGTCAGCAAGATCCATGTCCTTTGCTGCTTGACCACATGATTTGTGTTCTTCCCCAATCAACATCTTGGTGACATATGTTTTTCCTTTCTGGAATGAAGATAGTAATATCACTTCTTTCCCTACTTACCTGGCACATAATAAGATATGATTTCTGTGGTCAATGTTAATACAGTCTGCTTCTTACAGGTTGGGAAGAAGGTAGAGGTAGAATTTGAGACCCTGACTAGCACCTTATGAAAAACATTATTGGCCTTGGGTTGACTAGAAACTGAAAGTCTGACTTCCCTCTTGATGCTGATGGCAATAGCAATCAGTCTACATTGTTATTGGCCTTGAAAAAAAAATACAGAGCTAGATTTCAATTAGGAAAATTTAGATTGCACTTCAGGGTGTCCTGGAGCCCTTAGAACCTTTCCTTGCAGGTGGTATTACAGTTGTGAACTGTGGACCTGAGTCTATCCCTTGCCAATGCACAAGAGGCCCACATCCTGTATGTTTGAACTTCACACTGCTAGCTGAGGCCAACTTATAAACTAAATAGCTTCATCCCCCTACCTTAACCATACACCTTCTCGGTCACTAAGAAAGCTAACTTTGAATTTGGAACTTTAACACTTTTGGAATTCAGTCTTTATGTGGTTGATCAGGGCAAGATAAGCCCTGGCCCCAGCTTACTTCTCTTCTTCCTACTCACAGCTCTGGCCCCAGACCACTTCCTTTACTTTCTTTCATATGACTCAGAACTATGGTTTGAAGAATCTTGCATGTACATATAGGATACTAGTTTACCCATATGCTAATCCTTCTCCCTTCAAATAGTCATTCCTGGACCTTGGAGGTACACAGCGTGATGCTGCAGTTCACCTTTGGAGGGATGAGCCATCATAGGTTAATACTGGTCTGGATGTAAGCAAAGTGACATTTGAGCAAGCTCTATAAAGAAGTGTAGTCTCCAGAGTGTCATCTAGAAGGAAGAACCATCTGATTGGCTCATGTAGGAGGTAGAACAGGCTTTGGGACCCATAACATACAAGGTCAAGGTTCTCCTTCACGAGTCTAAGGATATATAGAATAATGGGGACAAGGACACTCAAGGGTATTCAGAGAATGTATAGATAAAGAATCATTCTACCTTAGTAGTTTGATTTTCCTCATTTAAAAATAGACAAACTACCTATATTTAGGGATTATTAAACTTAGGTACACATGCATGAAAATATATGGTCCTGGCAAAGCCAAAGCTCTCTATCTTCCTTCCCATCAAGAAGGGTTCTGTTTTGAATCTCCTGAAAGAAGTCTCCAGGTTGCTTACTGCAGTTGAGTTCTTCATATAAAAGAAACAATGGTTTTGAAGGTCCTGAACTTTTTTTTTTTAAATATTTTTCTTTTTTTTTTTTTAAAAATATTTCTTTATTTATTATGTATACAATATTCTGTCTGTGTGTATGTCTGCAGACCAGAAGAGGGCACCAGACCTCATTACAGATGGTTGTGAGCCACCATGTGGTTGCCGGGAATTGAACTCAGGACCTTTGGAAGAGCAGGCAGTGCTCTTAACCACTGAGCCATCTCTCCAGCCCGAAGGTCCTGAACTTTGAAAAAGCAAGACTGAGAATGAAAAATTATTTAAGGGGATTTGCATAGAGAAAGTACGGATCTAGATTATTTTCAATAATTAGTATGTTGGATAGAGGCTGACCAAAAGAGAGAAGTGAGTAATCAAAGGGAACTAGGAACATAGCATCTCTCATATTTTTCAATCCTTATAATGTTTACATAGGTGAAATTTTGTATCTTGGTATTTTGCTAAATACATTACAAACATTACCTTCTGTGTTGTTACCATTTTTAATTACTTGTGAAATTCCTATGATGTTTTATAAATGTTTAGTATAATTCCTTAGGGAAAACATAGAATAGCAAACTAGTCTGGTGTCCACGAATATATTATTAATGTTTCTTTATTGTCGAGGGTGGTGAGAATGTTCCAGGTAGATTCACCTAAAGTCAAGAAGTTGAATCAGGTGTTGTCATGAGGTTCCAAGGTCAGATTCTGATTTTTCCTTATTTCCCTGTAACATCTGGGCCTACAGATCTAAACAACTTGACCTCTGTTGCCACGAAGACCATTGTTGCCCCAGGAATACCTCCATCACTTCCTACAAATGAGTCCAATGAGGAAACTAACACCCTTAGCATCCCTGGAAATACCAGCTCCTTCTTCCTCTCTCAGGAAGGCAATGAGACCACACCAGCCATCTCAGGTAACCAGAAGTACTCAGCTAGTATAGCCTATTCCCCTACCACAGATGGGGTCACAGAAACCAATGCTTTATGCAAGGGCATTCTTAAATAAGTTCTAAATGGCTTTCTCTATGCTGGCAACATTTGTAGGCCATACATGACAAGTGGGTCCTGAACAGGACTGATTCTTGTATTTATGCTAAGTTTGGCTGGTAAAAGAAAGGATCCGATTGGATTCCATTGATGGGTGTCTCTGTTCTCTTCTAAGTGATGGATGATGGTGTGGGTTTAAACTGTAGGTCTTTCACTTCTGTAGGATAGAATCATTTTCTCTTTCAGAATTGGAGGGCACATTTGATATATTTTAGATCATGTACATCCATTCTAATACCTGAGGGCCTCATGCATCTCAGGTTAGCTATGAATGAAGCCCAACATATTGGTAGATTACAACATGTTACAATGTTAAAAGGTTGAAAACCCTTGTTTTATATTATAGTTATGGTTCCAACAGCTGGCTTGAAATAAATTGGGTCACGATTAAGATATGAGACCTCACCAAATTCTTATTTCTGTGCAGAAATCCGTGCTAGCACCACAAAATGAGACTGTGTTTCTAAGTGTATTGTGCAGATACATACACATACTTGTGTTTTGGTGTATTCCAGAGACAACGGTCAACTTTACTGCTACTTCTGGGATTCCTTCAGGCTCTGGAACCACACAAGCTTTTGTGCAATCACAGACGTCCCCAGCCATCACACTGCCCACCACTTCAGACAATGTTTCCACTTCAGAGATGACCTGGGAGCCCACCGTGCCATCTGTAAACGTTTCTGATTACTCACCTACTAATATCTGTTCTGAGATGATATCAACCACTGAACCATATGCATACACATCATCTTCTACTGCCCCAATTACTATCAAGGTGGGTGAGTTGGGCCCAAAATGGCAGATTATGCCTCAGTACCTATCCCTCTGCTCATACCAGCCAATGAGATTTGGGTCATCTTGGAATCAACATGGAATATGTACTTTATGTATTGCTAGAAAGGCTAGACAGGAGGAAGATAGGGAGGAGAGGGTTCAGTCCAGTGAGAAGTCTGATCTGAGCTTTGGGTTTTGTATTTTGGGGAGATTCTCAGAGATCCTTCTAGTTCTCTGGTTCTTCAGAGGGACCATTTTTGTGTGTGTGTGGGGGGGGGGAATATTTGGATCTGTCTCCTATATACTGGGGTTGCCTTTCTTAAATGTGTAGAGCAAAGTGTTTCTGATATATGGAGGGCTTAGTGAAGCACAGAATGTCAGTGAGGAGGTCATCCGAAGAGGTGAGAACTGGATACAGGAACGGTAAATTCCTCTGGACTTCTTGGCCTTGAGCCTGTGGCAGTCAACAGCTTTCAGCATGAAGGGCAGGAAGTATGAAGGCCTATGGACAGGCACCAGGGGCCTAGTTGTTTGTTTTTAAAGAGGTAGCAGATAATGGAGAGACTCCTAGGGACCAAGAGGAAATCAGGTGTCACCAGCAGCTGCCTGACTACCCCATTGTTTGTGTGACTGACTGAAGAAATAATAATAATAATAATAATTTTCTCTTTTTCTTTTTTAAGCATCACCCAAGCCAGGTTTCCCATGATTTCAAATAGCATCTTTCTTATGGTCCAGGATAGTAACAAAAAGCTTTATTCTCTCTTTGGGGAAGTTTATGAGCTGGGAGCAAACACACTTTAATCTGAAAGTCTTGGGTTCAGGTTTTTTATTTTGGAATATTTAATTTGATTTTAGAATATATAATGAGAGTTCTTGAGGATAAGACCCAAGTCAAAACATAGAACTCATCTGTGTTTCACATATACCATATGCACATAATTTAAAGGCCATTTTACATCACACTTTTTAATAATTTTATGCACTCAAAAGTTTGTAGTGTGTATTTACCACTTGCAGCATCACTTGGGAATCAGAAAGTTTTAGGTTTTCTTTTTATTTATTTATTTATTTATTTTTGGTTTTTTGAGACAGGGTTTCTCTGTGGCTTTAGGAGCCTGTCCTGGAACTAGCTCTTGTAGACCAGGCTGGCCTCGAACTCACAGAGATCCGCTTGCCTCTGCCTCCTGGGTGCTGGGATTAAAGGTGTGTACCACCACTGCCCGGCAAGTTTTAGATTTTCAAACATATTATATTCTGAATTTTTGGATTAAAGGTGCTCAATCTTTTTTTTTTCTGCAAATCTCACTGGGCATGTCTGAAATCACAGCAACCAAAGGGCTGACAACTATGAATTGAAGCCAGCCCAGGTTATATAGCTACATAGTGAATTCTGGTGCAGCCTGATTATAGAGTAAGACTTTGTCTCAATTTTTTAAAAAAGTAGTTAAATAAATAGTGTAAATCCCTAGGTCTCTGTGAACTTTTAAATTTACTTTTTCCTAAACTTTTTAAGAGAGTACCTTGCCATAAAAAAGGTGGAGGAAGAAATGAGGGGCTAGGGTACTTGCATATTTACTTCGTGTTTTTTGTTTTTATTAATATAGGGAGAAATCAAATGTTCAGGAATCCGAGAAGTGAGATTGGCCCAGGGCATCTGCCTGGAACTAAATGAAGCATCGAGCTGTGTAAGTCCCTCCATACCCTCCCCACCCTGAAGCATCTAGCTGTGTAAGTCTACCTCCGCCCCGTCCTCCATACCCTCCCCAACCCCTCTGAACACCTGAAGCCGCCTTGGATTGGCCTCACTTGAGTAAGTAGTCTGGGAGCTTAGCAGGGTCAGACTGTTTCTAATATTGAGCCCTGGATTTGGACAATAAGAGTCCCCATCTTGTGAACATAAAGGGCAAAACCAATTTTAAATAAATTTTGTTGTTATTTGAGGTCAGACTTAAGCTTGTTTTTATGTTAAGAGCCCTTGTCAATGCCCAGATATTAACCAGCCAACTAAAATTCAAATGATCTTATTACTTACATGTAACTCTTTAATACATACTTAATAATACATATTAAGTTTTTATATGGTCTGGCCATATACTTCAGAGATATTTTATTTCTTCAAGTTGATTATACTTTTGTCTGTTTTAAATTTGTTGTGCTTTTTCATTACAATGTTTTTAATATCCACCAAGCCAGATCTTTCCTAATTATACCATAAAAGTGAGTTTTCAACTCTGTTTTTAGAAAATCTTTAGTGATATCTGACTAGATCCCTCCCCCCAAAAAGTCACAAAAAAAATTGAATAGTAACTTGCTGAAATCCTTCAGTTTTTCCAAGTCGTGTCTTGTATCTTTCATCATCTTTTTTTTTAATTTAAAATATTTCAATATTGGTCCCCACTCCCCAGCATACATTTTTTTTCTTTTGGAAGGGGATAGACCCCAAGGTTGTGTACATGCTAGACAAGTATTTCATTGCTGAGGTATTTCCCCAACATTTTCACTACAACTTTTATGGATTTTTAGCAAGGATATCCTAATATCTATTCTAACTTACTATTGCTTAGATATTAGAAAATTATTGGAGCCTGAATATTTATCTTCAGTTTATGTCTTTCTTGAACCTGCTAATTAATTCTATGAGATTCTCGGTTCTTTTTTCATTTTTAAAGTGAACTACAAATTTTCTGCTATAATGTGTTATTTTTCTCATTCTTTTTAGTTGTAGTGATTCTTATTTCTGTTTCTTGTCAGGCCGCATTGGTTAGAGTGTATGTGGCATGGTGTGAATTTTTGTGTGTTACAGTAAATCCCTTGTTACTGGCAGTAATAAGGCCCTGGAGTAAGGATGCAGGTGAAGGAAAAAGTGCTGTTTTCTTTTACAGTAAAATGTTTTCTTATGGGAATGCAGTGAAGGGAACCTTGTAGGTAACAGCTGACTGTATGGTTTAGACAGACTTTAGTCTGTAGAGGATATGCCTTACTTATTTTGACTTCTCAAATGACTGGTTTCTTACTTGCAGCTATCAGGTGGGTATCTCTGACTTACAAATCTTTTAAAACTACATCTCAAAAGGACCATTTAACTTAAAGCATTTGAAAGTGGCAGTAATCATAAATACACAAGTTTGCAGAATAAAATAACTCAGTGAAGTTTTCAAAACCATTTAGGATGAACATAAATAGATAAAGCACAAACAACCATTAATGTGTGTCTGATGCCAATTTTAACCTCACTAATTAAAGATAAAAATAAAATCATCCCTTTTTTAATTTTACCTATCATCTTGATGGAACATTTATATATTTATTTGTTTGTTTGTTTGTTTGTTTAAATTGAGCATCACACAGGTCTGAACCAGAATGCTAGTTTATTGTGCCCAGGGTTTAGAGACAACTTCAGAGAGTTTTTCTTAACAGTCTGCTGTTCTCAGGATCAAATTTAACTAGAGTCATTGTCTAAGACAAGTTATACTCCAGAAAGAACTGCTCTTTCTACCTGTGGTCTATGCTGTTAGTCTGTTTCATTCCTGACCAGAGAGCTCTTTGTGTGTTTCTTTGAGATGGGTGGAGGATCTATGATTAGGATCTGGAAAGAGCAGCTCTCCCGTGTGAGCCAATAACGAAGACCTCTACACTGTTCACAAAGAACACATCCTCTGGTGTTCCCATCACTGTCCATTCCATTTCTTCCTCGGAGCATTTCCTCCCAAGCTATAAGCAGTAGTGCCTCCTTGTGCTCCCTGGAGTAATTTTTCTTAGATAGCACTCCTGGTTCCTGAATTTCTAGCCATGACTCCCAATGAATCCGGCTAGTCAGATAATCTTTGCAAAAGTTATAGGGGTACAGTTCCTCCTAGCTGCCATAGGTTGCATTTTTGCTTTGGTGGCAGAGGGTTTTAAGTACTGGTTCTACTAGTGCAGATGTTCTTAACCTGTGGGTCGAATGACCCTTTCTTTCACAGGGGATGCCTAAGACCATCAGAAAGCACAGGTATTTACATTATGATTCATAACAGTAGCAAAATTACAGTTACGAAGTAGCAAAGAAAGTAATTTTATGGTTGGGAGGGCACCACAACATGACTGTATTAAACAGGCACAGCATTAGGAAAGTTGAGAACTACTGTACTAGTGGGACTCTTCAGGCCCTACCCACGCCCAAAGGATTTTCCCCATTAACACATCCTTGCAGAACTTATTTGATACTGATACCTACCTGCATCTAGTACAAGTTTCAACAGAATCGTATATGTGGCTCTCAGCTCTTATTTTGCAATTTACATGATGAGCACCAAGGAGCTAGCTCTCCCTGTGTGGACCATTTAGATCTTCTTTCTGTACATACATACGGTAACTCTGAATTCCTCACTTACTCTACTTCTGATCTGAATCCTTTACTTCTGAGCATCCTATATATACATTCTAAAGGATGGTAGAGATATTTCCAGGCCCTTGTTTCCACATCTCAGAACCCTCGTTAGTAGAGAATGTCTCCTAAGTGTAATTTCCATTCTCTCTTCTTCGCTATCTGTTTAATTTAATGTTTGTAGTCATGATTCCCAAGGTCGTTTTTAAAATGTAAGGTAACTTTATTTTCTTGCATTTATGCAGGGGAGTTCACTAACATTTTTACTTGTGATAAAATACACAAAACATGAAAAGTATTACCATAACAATTTCTAAGTAAAACAGAGTGATGTTGAATGCACTCATGCTAACCTTGCAGCCAACCTCTTCAGAATTCTGTGTATCATCCTATAACACAGTTCCTCATCCCCCCAGGCAACAACTGCTCTCCTTTCTGTCTCCATGAACTTGGTTATTCTAGGTACTGATATGAGTAGATTGTGACATAAATTCCTTCTATGTTAAGATTGAATAATATTCCATATTATGTGTGTATACTTCATTCTGTCTGTCCACTCATCCATTGGTAGACACAAGTTTTTCACCTTTTGGTTGTTGTGAATAAAGTGCTGTGAATACTAATGTGGATATGATTTTTGGTATCCTAATATAATGTTTTTTGAGGTAAATACCCAGCTATAGAATTGTTAACTCATATGGTAATTCTGTTTTTGAAGAGGAATTACCATATTTTTGTTTGGTTTTCCTTGCATTCCCAGAAATTGAATCCAGACCTTTGCACGTGCTAAGCAAGCTTTATTGCTGAGCTACACTCCAGTCCATCTCACTAGTTTTTGTTTGTTTGTTTGTTTTTGTTTTTATAATGGCTGCACCATTTGACATTTCTGCCAACAGTTCCTCCATAGCCTTGCCAACACCTTCTCCCCTTCCCTCTCTCGTTTTTAAATACACAGCTATCCCAATGCACGTGAATAATTATCTCATTATTATCTCATTGTGATTTTGTTTACAGTTCCCTGGTGCTCAGTGACAACAAAAATCTTTTCTTGTGCTCCTTGGCCATTTGTGTATCTCTGGAGGAATTTGTAGTTCTTTGCTACAAATATAGTTTTTGGAACTACTTTATCCAGTGTTATGTCTGTTATATGTACTACTTATAGCCATACAGCTTGAAAAGATGAAACTGTTTGGGTTTTACTATCTTTTCTAAGTTTATATCTACTCATCTCGCTCATATTACCTCATTTACACATTATACCAACTTCCTCTGAGGCAGTCTGTTTCCAACCCTCTAATTCCACACAGCCTCTGCCTTCTTTGCCCTCTACCTAAAGAGTAAAGGTCAGTTCCTTTACAGAAAACATCAGTTACCAATGAAGGACTAACAGAGGAACACTGTCTATTGGAAAGAAATATTTGGAGACAATTTAACTCTTGCCCTTAGTTCATTGCCCACTTGTTGTTTGGCTTATAACAATAGTCCTTTAATTATTTTAGTCTCTTCAATGACAATATGGGTTTTGCCTGCCACTGACAAATTTAATACAGCAAAGATTATAAAATTACTTTAAAACAGGTGACTGCAGGGTGTCTTAGGTTTCTTATTGCCATGATAAACACCATGACCAAAAGCAACTTGGGGAAAAAAGGGTTGGAAGTCAGGGCAAGAACTCAGGGCAGGAACTGACATCTACATTATGGAGTAGTGCTACTTATTGGTTTGCCTGCTCCTGGCTTTGCTCAGCCTGCTTTCTTACCCAGTCTAGGACCACCACCCGTCCAGGAGTGGTACCCACAAAGCTTGAGCCCTCCATATCAATTGCTAGTTAAGAAAATGTTCTATAGATTTGCCAACAGATAAATCTTATGGAGTCATTTTCTCAATTGAAGATCCCTCTTCCCAAATAACTTAAAACTTGTGTCAAATTGACAAAAAAGAAAAAGAAAAAAGAAACAATGGGAGACAATTGATTCTAGAAATAATAGCATTGGGAAACATCTCAAAGACCCTTTAGAAATGTGCCTGTACTCTCCTCTCCATACCAATTCTTGATGTGCTTCTTTAGCATGGGCAGAGGCATCACAGAATTTGAGGATGCACCTCTAGAAAGGTTAGATGATATCACCGTTTTTCAAAAGGGACATGTGTGCACAGATGCAGTTAGAAACTCTTAAATGTGATTCTCATGTACAAAATGGTGAGGCTGTGGCTTCTTCCTGCCTACTCTCTCATGATACTTGTCTCTTGGGGGAGGATGTTTATCCTGAACATCCGGAGAACCATTGTGTTTTGTTCAGGATCCACCTGCTTCTCCCCAGCCCAAACACAATTAACTGAGGCTGCTAAATTTCAGAGTAGGAGGCTGGTCACTGTTACTGCCTTGAATTCAATCCAAGAAACTAACCATGCAGTCGAGAGACTCCAGGTAAAGGTCAACCAGTTGGGGTGTTAGACTGAACAAGTCCTTGAGTTCTTTTGTTTATTTGGTACAATAAGTGCAGTCTGGTTTCAATTACATAATGTGCACCCTCACCCTCATCACACAGGCACTTAGAAGTTTAACAGTTTAGTCAGAGGGAAATGACAACAGTGAGAAGATGATCACAATTTGAATCTCTAGGTAATACATCAAAAACTATGATTATTGATAATAATAGTAATAGCTGCTGTTTTGTACCAATCAAAATCTTTATGTATTAAATATTTTTGTACATGCTGTTGTGGTCACCATATAACCAGTTTAGAGCTGAGGAACCTGGCATAGACTAGTTGATGATGACTTGAAAAGATTCTAGAAAATTGGAGAGCAAGGATTAATGTCCAATTTGCCAAAGATAGGACTGGCTTCCTAGAAGACATGGAATTTGAGTTGAATCTTAGAGGACATGGAGCAAAACAGAGAAGGTAGAGTCTTTTTTCATCTTCATTTAGCTGTAGTGAGGCTGGGCAGACTGTCACACAACAGACTTGCTTCCATGCATTTCCCTGTCAGCTTTACCTGAGCACACTGAGTTATTTCTGCTAACACAATCCATATGTGTCTTTGTCCTCTTTTTGCAAGCTTAAGTGCTTTGTTATAATTTTCTTATAGTAAATAGTCTTTGTGCCTCAGTTTCTTTATCTATAAAATGAAAAGAGTAAAGGAATTACAGTACTCACTTTCTAGAGTAGTGGGAGAGCCAAATGAGTCAATATGTGAAAAGCACCTAAGACAGAGCATTGGTCATAGTAACTGACATTGATTTTTAACTTTCATATCTTTACATATATAGACAAGAGTTTTGATCATGTGGAATTAATTCATAGCTACTCCTCTTGCTTTCTACCTTACCCTTATGTAGGGTAAAGACAAACACACAAACACAGACACATATACACACACACACACTTTCTTTTTTCTTTCTTTTTAAAGATTTATTTATTAGCTATACAGTACTCTGTCTGCATATACACCTGCATGTCAGAAGAGGTCACCGGATCTCATTATAGGTGGTTGTGAGCCACCATGTAGTTGCTGGGAATTGAACTCAGGATTTCTGGAAGAGCATCCAGTGCTCTTAACCTCTGAGCCATCTCTCCAGTCTCCACACACATTTTCTGACAGTGCTTTACTATCAGGGCTTGCTAAATGTTAGAATGGCTGAATATTGTCAAACATTCTTAGCACTAGAGAATGTGGGAAGGTCTCATTTTGTTCAGCTACTTTAGATTCTGTGGGAGACCTCTTCCTCCTCTTTCAGGAAGCAAACATTTTAACTACAGACTCACAAAGAGTCCAGACTCATTATGTGTAGTCTCTCCAGTAACCTGAAAAGCATGGTACCAGGGAAGGTGCTTTGCTCAAGTGGAGAGCTTATAAGGCCAGCCATATCCTGCTGGCCTCACTCAAGTCCAGTTATTTTCCTACTGCTCTTTGAAATCCCCCAGGGCTTAAGGCCAGTCTTGACTTTGTCTGGTGTAGGCACAAAGGAGGTTTTCCTGCTTAAGATCACAATAGAAGGAAAATACCCAGGCTCCCTTCCAACTGTGAAGATCTTTGGGCTAAACCATGGGCAGCAAACCTGCTTCAAGACAGGAAGCCTTCTCTAGAAGGCTCAGGTGTGATGATAGTTACAAGCTCCAGAGTTTTCCCCAACAGGAATGTTGTCATGTCCATGAGACATTTCCTCCTTTGACATCTGTCATCAAAACTGGAGATAGTCTTGGTTTTCTTGGTTGTCTAAGGGAGGCCACTGTGGAGAGCGAGAGAGAGAGAGAGAGAGAGAGAGAGAGAGAGAGAGAGAGAGAGAGAGAGAGAGAGAGAGAGAGAGAGAGAAAGCTAGTTAGTTCAGGGTAGTGGGGGAGCCCATTCTGAAGGACATAGCCAGGGCCTCCAGTTAGTGCTGTTTCTGAATCCTGTAGACCAGTCAGCAACCTGAAGGAGGACCTGGGAAGTTCATTAAACTGGCTTCCATGCTTTCAATG
Organism: Ondatra zibethicus; assembly: GCA_004026605.1. Taxonomy (NCBI): domain Eukaryota; kingdom Metazoa; phylum Chordata; class Mammalia; order Rodentia; family Cricetidae; genus Ondatra; species Ondatra zibethicus. The sequence continues at coordinate 12,722 of PVIU01010461.1, read as the reverse complement.
AAAATACTATGTCATTGTGAGCAAGGCTTGCTGACATAGCTTTGGTACAGAAAGAGGGAAGAAGCACTGAGTGGATGCGTAGTCCATCCTCATAGGCTTGTTCTCTATTCCTCACCTTTGTTGGCTTTTCTCTATCATTTAGAACTGTTGTAACCTTGAAGGAAAGGATTTTTCTTAGTTTTTAATTAGTATTAAACATTCACTATTGCATTGATATCATGTTGGTGGTGACTCTGTATTCAGCAAACATATATAGGCAATTATTGAATACAAAATATTTCCTGTTTCTTGTTTCTTTCTTACTATGTTGCTGTACATAATTTAGCATTGGTGTTTTACATTGGAATTCTAGAAAGAAGGATTTCTTGTGGAGAGCATAATAGTATGACTCGAATCAGGATTCTTACCTGAGACTCTGGATGAGGTTCAAGGCTATGAGTAATTTCATCTCTTGCCTTTCATTTTCTTTTCTTTTCTTTTCTTTTTTTGCCTTTCCAGGATGAATTTAAGAAGGAAAAAGGAGAGGGCCTAACCCAAATACTGTGTGAGAAGGATGAGGCTGAGGCTGAGGCTGGTGCTGGTGTCTGCTCCTTGCTTCTAGCCCAGTCTGAGGTTAGGCCCGAGTGTTTGCTGATGGTCTTGGCCAATAGCACAGGTAAGGGCCACTTTGGGGACTTGGAATTGATTAGGGTTGAACTTAAATGGGGTTCATGATAGAAGATCCTGGTTGGAACTCAGCTTCAGAAACTACAGGTACTGGGAAGAAAGGTCTGGTTGAAAAGGATCACCGGATAAGAGAGCTTCTAGGACAAGATGGGAGGATAGATCAAGATGAGCTGGACTAGCTTCTAGATTTAGCAACCCCTGTTTCTAATTCTAGAACTTTCCAGCAAACTCCAGCTTATGGAAAAGCACCAGTCTGACTTGAGAAAGGTATGTTCACAAGATGATGCATCTCAGGGGGAGCACTGGGTCAGGAGAGGAGATGGTGACCTCTCCAGGCATCCACTTCTTTCCATCCTCTGACAGTCCACATCAGGGAGTTGCACCCAGGGATATGGAGTGGTCTGGGCTTCTCACTAGAACTCTTTTTTTCACAAGTGACATGCTGCCATTTGTTTGTCTTTTCCTTAAGCTGGGGATCCAAGGCTTCAATAAACAAGATATTGGGAGTCACCAGAGCTATTCCCGAAAGACTCTGATTGCACTGGTCACCTCGGGAGTCCTGCTGGCCATCTTGGGCACCACTGGCTATTTTCTGATGAATCGCCGCAGTTGGAGCCCCACAGGAGAAAGGCTGGTCAGTTCTGGGGTATGGGGAAAAGCAAATGAGGAAGATAATGAACTTCTGGGGAGGCCCATGGATGTCATGAGAGGGAGGGAGAAAATACTATAAAAGATATTTCTGGTATTTTTGACCTAGGGATATGCATGCATGAAGACATTGTATCTACAGAAGAGTAGGAATAAGATGCAGCAAATGGGGAGCAGGGCAAACTGGGGCAAGTTCACCTGCTAGTCTTTGTCACAGCTGATTACTTATGTTATCTATTCATATTGTCCTGAATAGTTCAGCTGGATAAAAGAGAACAGGTTGCTAAATTGGACATGCTTATTTGTAAACATATTGAATGCCCTGTGGGTGCCATTTTTTCCCACAAGCATGGGACATATGGAAGGAATATCTACTTTTGAAGTGTCTGGATAGAGGGAGGGCCAAGATTGAAGTTTGACTCTTGACAATGGCTGGTATCTACTGGGGAGGCTTTTCTGTCCCTAAGACTGGTTTCTTATGGGGCTGGTTACTGAGCCACATTGACATGGTGTGGTGCCTCTCCTGTCCTCTCTCCTCTAGGAGCTGGAACCTTGATGGCTGCTGGGAAGAAAAGAGCCTGCACCTGCCCCCTCCTTCCTTTGTGCTCTCCTCATAGTACCTCACAACCTGACTTACCAGATAATACTACTTTATTTCTACACTGTCCAGGGTGAAGACCCTTATTACACGGAGAATGGTGGAGGCCAGGGCTATAGCTCAGGACCTGGGGCCTCCCCTGAGACTCAGGGAAAGGCCAGTGTGACCCGAGGGGCTCAGGAGAACGGGACCGGCCAGGCCACTTCCAGAAACGGCCATTCGGCAAGACAACATGTGGTGGCTGACACAGAACTGTGACTTGGCTGGGTGGGCAAAACTGGGTGGTATCCAGGAAAGTGGCATCTCTGCCTCTGACCTCATCTGCCTCCAGCTCATGTCCTTCCTTCTCACATCACACACATTTTAGAGACTGTTCCCAGGACTTTTCACCTTTGTGGAGGTAGATAAACTGCCTTCTGAACGTTCAGCTCCCTGAACCCAAACTCTGATCTTTGGGTCAAGTTGTGATGGAGAGAAGCCTAGGTCTAGGGGGCTGCCAAGAAGATTGGTGGCTATGTAGCACTTGCCTTGAGTCTTGTCTTCCTCTTCTCTTGCCTCTTTACAGTGACTCTTGGGAAGACTAGCTTTTCTAAGCTATACCTTCTTCCCAAGAAACTTTGCTTTTTACTGTTTCATCTTTCTGTTTTCTTCCCTACTTTAGGGAAACTAAGGTATTCACTGACATCTGCACCCTTATAAGTATACAGGCAGAAAACAGTACATCCCTTATAACTCTTCAAGACACTGTGGATTTAATAACCAACTTCTCTCTTGGTCGCATGTTCCTGAATGTCTGTCTACAGAGGCCAGGACAACTTTCTGTCTGGTTCCTGATACTGGGTTCCATGCTTTAAAGCAACAGCTCACCTAGTCTCTTGGGGCCTCACAGAAATGCTCATTGGTTCAATGTAGACAAAACAGTGGAACTAGACTTTGAACTGAGCCTCTTTTTTTTTTATTTTGTTTTGTTGTTAGGATTGAACCCAGAACTACACATATTAGGCAAGTGCTCTACCATTGAGCTATATCCTCAGCCCTCTTCCCTTTTCTTATTTAGAGGCTAGGTTTTATGTAGGTGACCAGGCTTGCCTTGATTTATGCAGTCAGGCAGGCCTTAAACTTAAACTCTTGCTTTAGGATTCCAAGTAGCTTGAATTACAGGTCTGAACTACCAGGCTCAGTTAAGCTCTTCAGAAGAATCCTCTTGCTGTGAGGCGTCTAACCTTCTATAACTCTAAGACTCCCCTGCCCTCTGACTCCTGGGGGAGCTGTGGCCTCAGTCCCCTGGTAGACTCCTTTCTGTCTGTGCCTTTCCTAGCTCAACCCTCTTCAAGACTATAATCTTCCTCTCTCCTGGGTCTGACCCAGAACCCCTTCTCTAATTTTTCCAAGGGGTGGGGTGGGGGAAGAACAGGGATCCTGATTTCAATGAGACTGGAAACAGAACTTTCCAGAGATGAGAAGATTGGGTGAATTTTTTCTGAATAAACAGTGATGAATGAGAATAATATAATTAAAGTGATGATAAAATCTGTGCTGTGGCCTATCATGCTGAGTGTGCTAATGACAGGATGGCTTCCATTTCAGGCCTGGGGAAACTGTGTGGCAGTATAGGGGAGGTCAACCAAGGAGGAGCTCTGCATAGGGAGGGACTCAGGTACCAGACAGGATGTCCAGAACTTGTGACTTTGTGAAATGTTCCCTTCCATGTTGGGAAGCAGAGAGGCTAGAAGCTTTCTATAGTGGAGAGAAGGGCAGGCTACAATGCCTTTCAGTGCCCTTCAATGTCCTGCAATGCTCATTCAGGAGGATGAGGAATGTTGGGTATTCAAAAACACCATTCAAAGAAGAGGGGCATGTGAGTGACTGCATGAAAAACATACAAAACAAAGGAAAGGATTTATGTTCTAGGCAGCCTTTGTTACCTGCTCATCTGCTAATCCAGCTCATGGTAGAACCAGAAAGAACTATGTGAGGTCTATTCTGGAGCTGGTTGCCAACTCTCAGATACAGCAGCCCTATGTAAGTATTTACCCAGGCCAGATTCCAGGTGACCTGCCCTCAGGGGTGCTGCTAGATTTTTCAGAGGCGTCTGGGAACATCCATGTGCCAACAGTGCATGGGGGTTAAAGTCTAAATAACGGTTGATTCTTCCAGTCTTATCATGTCAAAGCAATTTCTTGCTGGTTTTTGTCTAACTTTGCTCATAGAGACTCCTCCCTAGGATTAAGAAAGCCAAGGGACAAGGCTAGATCTTGCCCAAAAGGTGGTACGTGTTTGGGGGATCAGAGAAAGAAAAGATGGTGATTGAACATAAAATTCTAGACAGCGCCATTTGATAGCATGCCTTGCAATGAGTTACCAGTTAAGGGCCTGGCTTTGGTTAGTGGTGTCTGGAAAGTAGTTAAGAACTGGGAATGAAGTCCTTGGAAACATCAGAGGGAGAAAAGAAGCTATGGGGCCTCAGAATCATTTACCCTGCATTTCTGAGGATGTAGGCTTTAGGGGAAAGGTGTGTATGTGCTGGGGGTAGATGCAGTAGTGGCTATGAGAGCTGGATAGCTTATTCTAAAGGCCTCATTTACTTCCTAAAGCATTTCTTCCCACTAGGTCTGAAAACCATGATGCAGCAATGGCACCACCTGCTGGCTCCGCTGGGTTCCCACTATTCAGCCTCAGGACTGGTACTTGATGTTTGCTGAGTTTCTCTCTGGTGTTGTCCTACCCTTAATGGTCTAGTCAAATTTATCTCATTCATAGTACACACACGACTATAGAAAGGTAATGATGGAGAGGACTTTAAATATATATTCAGTACAACTCCCTGTGTACAGCGAATCCACACTAAGCCTTTAGGAAGATGTCCTGCTCTGAGCATCCTGCTCTTCTGCAGAGGCCTCTAGCTTCCTCCAGTTAGGTGCCTCAATGCCAGTGGCATGTTTCAGAGTGAGTTTGTGACTGCATTTTTTGCATAATTTTACCACTGTGTACCATTCTAGGACTCAAAAGCCTAGCAGGCTCTGAACCTAGAAACAAAAATTTTAGGAGGCGATGAGGTTGCACACATGGACTCTTCTGCCAGCTTTTTATCTAAGCAGATAAATAAATGATTTGTCCTTCAAGTCTGGACAAGCATACTATCCCCTTTCTATCTCTCCTTCATAAATAGGTCTTGTTTCATGGCATAAGGCCAGGGATAGGCAAACAGTTTTGTGCAATAGGATGCTACTCATTTCCTTATAAACCTACTCATGGCCCAATGATTTTTCTATCAAAATTTAGCCATTTTATTGAGTATACGCTGCTCTAGTGACAGGATGAAGCAGACATTCATAGAGCTTCTAGCTCTAGCAGAGGAGAAAGAGCAAAAATAGTTTACCTCAGCAAACATATACATACATTTTCAAGTAATATATAGAACTATAAAAATACATATGAGCTTCCCCTTCAGTATATTCCAAGACCTTTGGAGGATTTAAACCTTTGCTAGTACTGAGGCCTGTAGACAATCGTTGTAATACTTTAAGAGTTGACCTGATAACCGTGACAACTATCAAAGGACGGAACCCCGTTTGAGAAGTTGCCTCCACCACATTGGCCTGTAGGCATGTCTGTGTGGTGTTTTCTTAATTGTTGATGATATAGGAGGGCAGTCCTGGGAAGTATAAGAAAGACAGCTGAACCTGAGCCTGAGAACAAGGCAGTAAGAAACATTCCCCACAATCTGTGCTTCAGTCTTGCCTTCAGGTTCCTGTCTTGAGCTCTTGCCCTGGCTTTTCCTTGAGGTAAGCCAGGTAAGCTCTTTCATGTCCAAGTTGTTTTTGGTCAGTGTTTTATCACGTCAACAGACAAAACCAGGACAGAAATGAATTATTCTTTTCATAGCTTTTTATGGAACTTTTGTGGGCGCTTCCATTATTTTGCTAGCGATTTTAGACACCACTGGCAATCAAATTGATGAGATTGTTTTACCTAAGAAGTTAGTATTCAATAAGCACAGTAAGTCTGCCTTGTCTTCCCTGAGCACAGCTTACCAAAGATGAACACAGCACAATGTAATTCAGAGATGGGAACACAAGCAGATGAAGCAATCAGAGCAACCATTCAGTGATGTACTCTGGAAACTTAAGGGTCTCAGACACAAAACTATAGGCCAGCAGTTCTTCTAAATGCTAACTCATCTGAATGTCATTGATCTTGCTCAAGCAATTCACTTTCCTCTGAACCTCAAGACTCTCCCACAGAAGGATTTCTTGAGTTACCCTTGGATCATGAATAGAACTGCTTGGACCTGCCTGAGCTGCTTTGTGGTCAATCCATGAGGGCCTGGAGTCAGACAGCCTACAACTATGTGACCTTGAGTGTATTATATTTCAAACACCCGTAACTCTCTGTTTCTTCATTTGTGAAAAAGGAGAAATATATAAAAAGATGTTATGCCACAAATTAATGTCTTATGTCTTCATTAGGATGGGGCAAAATTAATCTCAAAAGTACTTTGTTTATTGGTCAAAGAAAACCCTTCATAACACTTGGTTAAAGAGCAGACAAGGGACTGGAGAGATGGCTCAGTGACTAAGAAAGCTTATTGTTCTTGTAGAGAATGAGTTTTACTCCGAATACCCACATTGGGTGGCTTACAACCACCTGTAACTTCAGTTTAAGGGATCTGCTGCTCTCTAACTCTTCAGGCATCAGCATAAGACATAGTGCTCATAAATTCCTATAGAGCAGACGATTTTTTCTGACTTCAGATTGAAAATAGCCTAGAGTGGAGACTTTGTTCAAAAACTAAATTTCTTCGCACAATAATCTACTGTTTGCAGGAGGATATAGGAGGCAGTAGAGAGATGGCTGAGAATCTTGGATGGAAACATGACAGCAGCAGGACTCAGGGAGCAGAGCAGCTGGGGAAGAGTATCCTGGAGCATCAATAGAGGACTTTAGATATGGCTGCATTGGTGAACCTATAAGTATCCTGTGCTGTGTCCTGCTTTCAATAAAAAAATCTTTGTATAAAATGGTCCTGTTCTGAAGGGTTTTAAAAGAAGAGGAAAAGACAATAGCGGCATCTTCCAGAAAGTAGTTGGCAGAGCTTGAATTTGGCCCAGGAATCCATAAGAAAACATGAATATGTCAGCCCTTTTTCCAGGAGTCCTTTGAGATCTTAGGAGAACACACAGTCTCACATAATTTTGTATGGGAGTTCAGGATTTTAAAACAAACAAAAAACAAACAAACAAAAAACAAACCATGACTTAAGAAGGCTGATAAAAATCAACTTGCATAGGATTAGATGAAAGAATGTACAAGAAGCAATTAGCTCAGAACACAGACCTTGATTGATAAGCACTCAACTAAAGGCCTTTATTATTTTGATTTATTATTCATTTCCTCTTATTTTCATCCCTTTGAACTTCAAGGCTTCATAATCTACTCATAAATTATGCTACTCACTTATTCTACTAGCATTCATCAAATTAACTTCCTATGTATTAGGTATATTTAATAGCTACGGAGAGCTTAGTATGTCCTAAGTACTGAACACAACTACTTTTATTGAATCCTCAGATGAACCTTAGGGAGAAACAAGTGTATTCTCACTTGTTACATGAGTCTTTTTGGGGAGAGTTTAACGAGTCTTCACCCTAGGTAGTGTACCAATGACAGGCCAAAAAAGCAATTCCATTCAACTTGGTGAACCAAGGAGTTTATTGGGCTTGCGTGTAAGGAGCATGAATGAAGGGTCACTTACATGTTACTCATGGGTGACTCACAAAGGTCTCCATCACTAAAATGCCCCATCACACCACAGATGACAACTGGTGAGTGCTACTTTACTGGAGTCCTATATTATTTAGTGCCTCCCCAAACCACATGAAGCTGGAGCAAGATTACATGAAGCTTGGGGAGGGACAGGCCTGTGTAACTAGAATTGAAATTGAGGGTTCATTGACCCTCCTCGCCCACCTTCTTGGAAGAAATGTTAATAGGCCTGATCTTGTGAGGGTCAGTTGTGAATGATTACAGCTGTTTTGACTTCAATATGGCAATGGCCATGTCATGCCCAAGAGATAAACGTTCCAAAGCAACATATTACAAATGGGAAAACTGAGGCACAGTGAAGTGAAGGGACTTGTCTTAGATCCTCTGGACAAGCCAGTGAGGAAGCCAGGATTGAAATCCAGGCCATTGAATGTCAATACATGCTTTTAAGCTCGGTAGTAGGCTGGTTCTGGAAGACAAAGCTGGAAAACTGTAACTGATGGACGTGGCCACGAGGAAAGGACCTTTCAGAAGCAAACATAAAGAGTAGCTGTGTTTTCACAGTTCCCAATGGTGGCATCAGGGTCCTAGCACATCTGCCAGAGCTGCCTGTCAGCTGCATCGATTCGTGCATATTGCCTATGCACACTACAGCAAAGGAAAGGAAGGAAATGAAGAAAAGGGATTGATTTAAGTTGCCAATAGCTAGTTGCATTTACCCTAATGCAGCACAACAGCAATAAATAAATTAATCACTTGAGGGTAGGGAACGACTTTCCTATGCTCAGTTATTAAAGGCTTGTATCACTAATTAGTCTATTAGTTAGGACTGTTCTCTTCCTTCCACATGTTATCAGTCTGCCAAAGCAGAGAAAACCCAGCCTTCAGGGCAGAAAATAGGAGAAAAAAGATGCAGCAGATAAAAACAGCTGGGCTTCTGTGTTTTAAAAGCACAGCTCTTAGTGGTGCCCGGGGCAAATCCACCTGTTACAAGGCAAAGAACATTTATCAAAACCCAAAGGGCTGTTGTCTTTGTTGAACAGAAAGGGGAAAAAACCCGATTTAATCTTTAAAGAAAAACCTACCATAATCACAAGAGGACCCAAGAAGGACCATTCCACTGGGTGTTTCCTGGAGCTCAAGACGCGTGTACACACACACACACACACACACAGACAATTCAGTGCAAAGGTGGCATTAGAAGACTGCTCAGCAGAGTGGTTCTCTGCCTGATGCTCAAGTGTGCTCATCTTCTTCAGGAGCTTATGTGTACTGAGTTCTTACTAAATGCCTGATCCCATTTCTGTCCTTCATATCTATAATAGCTTATTTGATGATTGGTGTGGGAAGTCCTGTATACGTATTGCTTTTATTGGTTAAGAAATAAAGCTGCTTTCCGCCAATGGCTTAACAGAGTAAAGCCAGGCAGGAAATCCAAACAGAGATGTAGAGAGAGATGTAGGTGAGTCAGGGAGAAGCCATGTAGCCGGAGACAGACGCCTCCACTGGAGCTTGCTGAAACTTTGCCGATAGGCCCACGACCTTGTGGTGATACACAGATTAATAGAGATGGGTTAGTGTAGGATATAAGAGCTAGCTAGAAATACGCTTAAGCTATTGGCCAAATGCAGGGAGCCATAGGCACAAACGCCATTACAAGATGACGCTTGTATCATCGCAGTTTGGAGGTAAACAATTCCATATTTGGCAATGCTTCCGGACTGAGCGTCCAGGCGCTTCCCGCATGTGCAATAACCTAAGTGTCCCTAACCAATCCCGAGGACTCTGGTGCCAACGGGCACATAGCAGCCAATCAAGGCGTGAGTCGCGTCACATCTCCCTATATAAGCAGCTGCCATTTTAGACCTGGCTCTCTCTCACCTCCCGCTCTTTTCCTCAACCAAGGGCTCTCCAATAAAGCGTGATCCGAGAAGAATCCTGAGTGTGGCTATTTTTTCCGCTGGTCGGGAGTCAGCCAGAGCCAAACAGTATTGCAAATAATATAGTTTCTGATTATTTTGAGTCAGGGTGGTCAGGAAAAGAACTAGTGGCCCCCAACAACAGATGATTTCATCGATGTTTTCAAAGTGCCTCCCAGTTGGCCTCAGATGAAGCCCTGACCTTAACTGTGGTCAGTAAAGAAAACAACTTTGTTCTTGCTCTCCTGTCTTGGCAATTACTGGTCCAGGCCTCCTGCCCACCAAGGTCTTGAGAAAGGCTCTCATCAAATACCTTCTATGTGAAGGTGTGGTAAGACACGACTATAAACCTATAAACCTAATACTTGTGTAGCTGAGGCAGGAGAACTGCAAATTTGAGGCCAAATTGGGCTTTATAGAGAGATTCTGTTTTTTAAAAATTATTTTGCATAACAGATACATTTAAAACCTCAGGCAACAACCATCAACATAGTTAACATTACTGCATACGAATCATATGTCATTATTGAACAGTTCCAAAAAGTTCAGAACCTCAAAGCTATTTCCATATCTCTGTGAAAGGGACAATAGAGAGAACAACAGCCTTCACACTCTGTGCTTTTCAAGCTCCTAAGTTTCCCTCTGTCCTTTACCTAGTTGCTAAACAGACAACCTATGAGCACAAACACCATCAGACATTGGGGTAGGACATTGGGGAAGGTGTTTCCATTAGCAACAACCCACCAACAGCTGTTTTATCATCTTGCTTAATTCTCATAACAGCTACGTGCTGGGATATTATCAATCCCATTTTACAGAATGGAGAAATGGAGGCTCAGAGTGGTTAATTTGGCCAGACATCTGCAAGCCATAACAAAACGTTTAGTAAGAGTTTGATAGCTGTTTGGTGATGGGCAGAAGTACAAATATAGAGTAAACAGACCCAAACTTCTGGTAATCTTTGAGCCTGAAGGTGTTCAGTAGCATATAAAGTTGATCTGTCAATCAATATTATCCTATTAGGATACAAAAGTATTGAGAGAGGTTTCTGTCATGCCTGGTCCGGCAGCCATTCAGTCCTAAAGAAACAAACAGAGGCCTACATTAATTATAAACTGGTTGGCCTATTAACTCAGGCTTCTTATTAACTAACACTTATATCTTAAATTAACCCATAATTCTTGTCTGTGTCAGCCACATGGCTTGGTTCCTTTTATCAGTGAGGCATTCTCATCTTGTGTCCTCTGTGTCTGGGTGACGACTGCAGACTGAGCCTTTCCTCTTCCCAGAATTCTCCTGTTCTGGTCGCCCCATCTATACTTCCTGCCTGGCTATTGGCCAATCAGCGTTTTATTAAACCAATACAAGTGACAAATCTTTACAATATACAAGACAATTGTCCCACAGTACAAAAGGGGACAAAAATTCAAGTACAGGGTTAGCCTCAAGGTCAATGACTCTTTAGTCCATTTCTTCCTATTCTGATTAATTTTTCCCAACCAAACAACCTTATACTACAAAAACCCTTCAGAAATTCTGTACCTCCATTTGTTAGCTACATGTCTGTGACATATCTGTCCGAACTTTGCTTCCTCCTCATGAGGCAGAAGGGAAGAGCAGGTTGGGGGTTGTTGGTGGTAGAGAATACATAGACTTAGAACCCAAACTCACATTCTGTTGCCTGGTGACTAGCTAGGTAACCTATGACAAATGGTGTTCCACTGATCCACTTCAGTCTCCTCATGTGCAAAATGAAAAATGTTAGCTGCCAAATGGAAATGTTACTGCTAGGATCAAGTAAGTGATATAACACATAGATGGAGAAGATTTTAAAATTGTTAAGTACCACCACATACATTTAAGAGCAACCCTGGGTGTTATCATCCCCATTTTTCAGTTAAAGAAACTGAAGACTCAGATTGATTGAAAATCATTTGAAAATGGTGAGTTCTGCTATATTTAAAATCTGCCTTCTGCCGTGTGTGATGTCACACTCTTGTATTCCTAGCAATCGGAAGACTGAGTTTGAGGTGTGCTTGGGCTATAGAGTAAGACATTATCTCAACAAACAAAAGTCAAACAGAATAAAACAAGCCTGGTTGGTCTTACTGCATTTAAGAATACTACTATATTTGCCCCAGGGTCTCTTATCTGGGGTGTCTGTTATATTCTATCTTTCAATTATTTAATGGGAAAGTTCATGCTTCTACATAACATCAGGTATTGTGCTAGGCATGGAGAACACTGGTGCAAAGGTCTCACTATGGCAAGGAAAGTGGACGTCACAGAAGTAAATAGTAGTATTGAAGGGATAATGCCATAAAAAGAATGGACTCAGAACAGAGATGCAAGAGAAGGCGAAGGGGATAGCTGAACAGGGTGAAGCACGGAGAGTGTTCACTGTTGAGTGGGAAGGACAGTGATGCTTAGTATCAGTGAAGTGTGCAATTAAAGCAAAGTACCAAGAGGGGAGGCTGGAGATGCAGTTAAGGACAGATCTTTGAGGCCTAGTGAACCAAGTGAAGTGGTTTGGCTCTCACATGGTTGTAAGCAGAGAAGAGACTGATACCTTTGGAGACCTTTCAGCCTGGAATGTTGTCTTTCTTCTGAGATGCTATACTGGAAAACCATTGACTGGATAGATTACACAACAGGTGCTTATTTCTCACAGTTCTGGAGGCTGAGGAACCCAAGATCAAGGTGCCGGAAAGTTTTTTTCTGGTACAGGTCAGCCTCTGTTTTTGGAGGTTTTTTTTTAAATCTTGTCTTGGTTTTCAGGCGGCACAGGACAGTGAGAATGAACAAGTTCCCAGGTGTATTTTATATTTTTCTGGATATATAGCTTAGGCTAGTCACAAACTCATGATATTTCTGCTGTGGACTCTAAAGTACTGCAATTGCCTTTGTGTGCAACTTACACCCTGCAAATACCCCTTCTTTGAAGACATAAATTCCATTCACAAAGTTTCACTTTTATGACCTAACTATATCCCAAAGGTTCTACCCCCTAATACTATCACATTGGATCTATGGATTTAAAAAGAATTTTTAAGAGGACACATATACAGGCCATAGCAGATGTGGGCCTGGATCTGAGCCTGGTGAGGCTAGAAGCAGGGAGTGTA
>PVIU01010460.1:0-69975 GCA_004026605.1 Ondatra zibethicus | reverse complement strand
CTAAGGATGTTGAACATTTCCTTAAGTGTCTTTCAGCCATTTTAGATTCCTCTGTTGAGAGTTCTCTGTTTAGGTCTGTACTCCATTTTTTTTATTGGATTATGTGTTCTTTTGGTGTCCAATTTCTTGAGTTCCTTGTATATTTTGGAGATCAGACCTCTGTCTGATGTGGGGTTAGTGAAGATCTTTTCCCATTCTGAAGGCTGTCGTTTTGTCTTGTTGACCGTGTCCTTTGCTTTACAGAAGCTTTTCAGTTTCAGGAGGTCCCCTTTATTAATTGTTTCTCTCAGTGTCTGTGCTGCTGGGGTTCTATTTAGGAAGTGGTTCCCTGTGCCAATGCATTCAAGTGTACTTCCCACTTTCTCTTCTATAAGGTTCAGTGTGGCCGGCTTTATATTGAGGTCTTTGATCCATTTGGACTTGAGTTTTGTGCATGGAGATACATATGGGTCTATTTTCATTCTTCTACATGTTGATATCCAGTTATGCCAGCACCACTTGTTGAATATGCTTTCTTTTTTCCATTTGATATTTTTTGTTTCCTTGTCAAATATCAGGTGTTTGAAGATGTGTGGATTGATATCTGGGTCTTCTATTCAGTTCCACTGGTCCTCCTGTCTGTTCTTATGCCAGTACCAGGCTGTTTTCAGTACTGTAGCTCTGTAGTATAGTTTGAAGTCAGGGATTGTGATGCCTCCAGATGTTCTTTTGTTGCCCAGGATTGTTTTGGCTATCCTGGGTTTTTTGCTTTTCCAAATGAAGTTGAGCAGATGTATGTTTTTGTATTGTGTTAATTGTGTTGTCTTTTGTGTTCTGGATTGGAGAAAGACATTTGATTCTGGGAACTGCTAAGAAAGGTATTTTGACTTTAGGATATGGGCTTGAGGATTTGATGCTTTGGAGGGGAGTTTCTGCTTTTGTCTCTACAGAGGATGAGAACCTGAGGATTTGTTCGAGATTCATGTGGTTTGATTCAAGGAGACCTCCTGAAATGTTGCAGTAAAATACCCCCAAGAATGCAGTGCCCCTGCTCAGCAGGAAGTAGCCAGGCAGGTTGACGACACCCAATTTCCCTAAAAGATTGTTTTAAGTGGGGTCCGTTCAGTGGTTCCGGAGCAGCAAGCCTGCTTTCCTGAGTTCCACTCCACTCCATGCACCAGTTTGTACCCAGAACGAACGCAGCTGGGGCTAGAAGGCAGCTGGAGCAGAGCTTTGCTAGGCGGCTGTGGCGAAAGGCATGTTACCCTGGCCCAGTCGGTGCCCAGCCTGGAGGATGCCGTGGCGGTGCCAGCAGTATCAGCAAATGCGACAAGTGCTGGAGCCGAGACAAACTGGAGCACAGACCCCGCTGGGCTGCCCGAGAAAGCAGCAGCGGGGCAAGGAGAAGGCGGTGGCGGTTCCAGGCTCTGCATGCCCAAGAGTCTGCAGCACAAGCGGTAGGCTTTTCCGCAGCACCCGAGAAACCTGCGCAGTAGCTGCAGAAGGTCTCTGAGCCTGCCTGCTGCCTGAGCCGGTTGTGGTGGTGCACCCTGGTAGGATTTGCGGAAGTTGTACAACAAATATCTTGTTCACACTTATATCATTCCATTTGTGTAACATCTGTTAATATTGCTAATGCCTCTTATGTGGTGAAACAGCTCAATGGTTACTTGAATAGCCCTTGGAATGTTACAATTAGCACACCAGATTGTCGATACCTGTGTGCCCCGTTTTAGCTAAAGGGTTGGTAGAATACCATAGCCCAAATGGGAGGCTGGGTCCAATTGTGACTGGGGACCCTCTTGCTGGCAATCTTAATGCCTGTTGCCATGGGCATTCGTCTCTGAATTCTATGTAAGATCAGACAATCCATGAGAATGCAGCATATGGTCACTTAGCAAGTCCTTCTGAGCCTGTTGGCCAGTAACTCAGATGTACCCCAGGTTTGGTTGCAAATACTGCACAAACAATGAAGACTCCTCTGTAGATGGGCAACTTCTACAGAAGAGGGCCCTCCTATGGGTAAGGGTTTACTCTTCTGAGACAGGAGGGTCTTCGGTCTTATAAAAATTTAGGGGGGAGATGTTGGGATCATTTGAAGTCCTGGCCTCCAGCTGCTCCTCCCTGCTAGAGATCTTTCCTTTCCTTCTGATTTGAGTTACTGAAAGCTGTGTCATAATTGTTTACCAGCTCTGCTTCACGAGCACGTGTTGCCTTGAGGATCAGATAAGGTTTTCACCTGTTGGCCCACCTGACTGTTGGGTATATAAGCCTCCATGGTGCTATTGAATAAAGGGCTTCTTACCAGTGACTAGAGGTCCGTGTCTCTGTCTCCCTGTCTGTCTGTGCTGTCTCTGTGTGTCTTTGTGTGTTTCAACCTCCAGCCCCTTGCCCGAAGCTCGCGAATTGTATGGTAGTGCATAGAGTGCAGACAGGCGTTGTGCGCTGCACTTTTAAATGTTCCTCTTACGCTAACTCTGCTGCATGTGGTATGTTTGCATAGTGGCATGCTTTTTTGGCACAGCCCGCCAAAGCACCTACGTCACACAGGGACCCCACCCACCTGCCTTCCAGCTAGCTCTCTAGGGACCCTACCCATCTACCCACCCACCCGCCCACCCCACCTGCAGATCTGCTCTCTTCCACCTGCAAGGAATCTGCTTTCTCGTTCACTGGCGGCTCTGGTTCACTGGCGGCTCTGATTCTCTACTTTCTCTCTCTCTCTTTAAATGCCCTGTCTGTTTGCTACCATGTGCAAGTCAGAGATGGAAAAGCCAGTTTCCTCTCAACACACATGGGTTTTCCCTTATTTTACTCAACTCCTGCTTAATATGTCTGTGTGTATGCATGTGACTTTTGACTTAACACTATCTGTGTGAACATATGTATGTGTATGAGTGTATGCAACTTAAATTCAACTGCATGTATGTGTACATGTACTTATTGTTAAAGAAAAATGTTTTAAATAGTCCTAATGAGCTCTGCTCATTATGCCTCCTTTTAGACTAAGAAAACAAGTCTCAAATACTTTAAACTGGTATGTACTTTTAAATGATGGTAAAAACATATGGTTAGATCTTTTTACAATGCGATTTAATTCTGCTTTAAAATATATTCTATATACTGCTAAAAATTTTAAGGTTATAAAGATCTATTTCGGGGCTGGAGAGATGGCTCAGTGGTTAAGAGCACCTGGGCCATAGTGCGATGGGGGAGTGAGACCAGGACTGCCATAAAAATATTGAAATTTTGGCACGTGGAAAAGAACGACAAAAATCCCTACTACTGCCCCTGCTCAGTCAGAGGAGGGTTTCGTTTCCCTGGAAAAGAATGTGGTTTGCTGTTTACCTCACGCCGCAGCCTGGCCCTTACCACACAGGCCTGCCCATTGCCCAAGAAACCGTGGCCTCCCTGAAGATGAGGATTTTGTTGGGTCCATATTTGCTCTCCAGCCTGGAAGACACTTGTGCTAGCTTTTCAGAGTCGAGAGAAGCAACTTAAAAGGAGTGTTTTGGTTTTGGAGCACAGTTTCAGAGGTCTTAGTCCGTGGCCGCTCTCTCCATTCTTTCTAGGCTGACCGTGAGCAGAGAGGTGTTCTTCCCCGTGGCGGCTGGGACGCAGGAGAGACAGGAAGGGCAAAGGGACAAAGTTTATCTTCCAGGGCACATCCCCACTGACCTGCTCCCTCTAACTAAGCCCTACTGCTCTGTCTCTGCAGCAGTCTACTAGAAGATTATCCTATTGATGAAGCTGTCATCCTCCTGAGCCAACTGCTTCATGAAGCCCCACCTCTAAACCCGACTGCTTTGGCAACCAGGCCTAACGGGCTACACTCCATGCCTAAAGCATAGCAGAGCTCAGCTAACACTAGTTGAACTGAACGTAGCAGATAGTTGTGTGAGACTGAGCAAGTCTCTCAGCCAAGCCTCGGTTTCTCCAGCCATAGGATGCCTCAGTAATACGACCAATCTCACAAGAACCCAGCAGGTTCCGTCTTTTGTCCATCCTAGAGCATTAGGGAGTCACGTGGCCTTGCTGTAGTTGCATGCACACGTGTGTGTGTGTGTATGTCTGTGGTGCTAGGGATCAAGATCGGGACTTACAAAGTGCTAGGTAAGAGTTCTAACATTGGGGCTGGCGAGATGGCTCAGCGGTTAAGAGCATTGACTGCTCTTCCAAAGGTCCTGAGTTCAATTCCCAGCAACCACATGGTGGCTCACAGCCATCTGTGATGAGATCTGGTGCCCCATTCTGGTGTGCAGGTGTACATGGAAGGAATGTTGTATACATAATAAATAAATAAATAAATCTTTAAAAAAAAGTTCTAACATTAACTCACGTAGTCCTAGGGAATATGACGCCCTCTTGTGGCCTTTGCAGGCACTGCACATATGTGGTGCCCAGACAAGGCAAGCAGGCAAAATACCCATACACATAAAATAAAAAGGGAAATTTTTTAAGGGGTTAGGGAAGGGAGAAGGGCAGAAAGGGGGAGGGGGAGAGAGAGAGAAGCGGGGGAAGGAGAGAAGTGGGGAGAGAGGCAGAAGCTGCCTCTCCGGGAGGAAGATGGAAAAGAGCAAAAAGGGAAAATTTTTATTAAAGATTTAACAGAGATAGCAAGGCACAGAAGGTCTGAATCCAGGTCCCCAGGTGCAGAACTGTTTCTAGGATGACTGTCCCTTTACCTGGTTTGGGATCTGCTCATGGAGAGATGGGAACCAGCTTTGCAGAGCAAATGAGTAAGAGTCCCATGGGATCCCATCCCCTCCATGGGAGCTCATACCCCAGCATGAGGGAGGGCTTGCTGTTTTCCTCCAGCCTCCCAGTCAGAGGAGGAGGAGGCCATTTCAAGAAATTCTCAGCTTGAGTGGAGTCCATATGCCCTGAGTGTCTCTGGGCAAGTGACAGCAAAGGACGTCCCAGCACCAGGTGTAGGGTAGTGTGGACCACCTTGGGCTCTTGTTTAATGGAGCCACCTAGAGGACGTTAGATGTGCTGTGGCTTTGTTTGGCTCTGGGGTTTCTTTAGGTGGTGAAGAGCAGCTATGACAGCAGCCTAGACCAGCCTCACAGTTGGCAGCTTTCTAAGCCACTGACCTGTGGGTTAGTTAGAGCGCTATCCCTAACACGTTATGTATGTTGTCTCCAAATTCAGGTCTGCGAAGGTCCTGTGCTCCTTTCTCTGTGGCAGCTGTAACATCCAATATGAACTCGTGCTTCATTTTGAAGGTGATGCTTTGGGACACGTCAGACTAATGGACCGGTGGGAGTGTCATCAATGTGGCAGGCCAATAGATCCATCCAATAGTTCCTTTCCCATTGTCTACCGTCTCTGTGGCTTACAAGGCATCTAGTGATTGCCACTTCTAGCTCTGTGGGTCTCATGAGCATGAGGACATCCATCCAGTGGGAGCTTCAGGACCCTGTGGAATGTCAAGAGACTCCCACTTCCCATAGGTCGCAGCAGGATGGGGAAGAGAGAGTCAAAGTAACCTTCAAGCTAGATGGTGAACGGGCACCTCTGCCTTTTCCGTGCGAAAGCGAACAAATTTTGACTCCTTTCCCCTATGGGTGAAACTTGAGAACATATTTACCAATTAGTAGCCTTGCAAATAATTGCCACCTGTATTGTCCTCTTTCCATCACTACAACAGAATACCTGAGGTAATCATGCAATTGGTGTGAATAATCTTAGCTCATTACTTCTGATGCTTCAGTTCCAATCGCTTAGCCCTGTTGCCTTGCACCTATCATGAGTTAGAGTATCATGGCACCAAATGCATGACAGAGGAAGCCACTCACCTCCTGGCATCCAGGAAACCCAAAGAGAGAGAGGAAGTCCCTGGGGTCCCAATATCCTCTTCAAGGGCACACCGCTAGTGACCTAACTTCCTCTTACATAGAGCTACACTTCTTAACAATCCAACCACATTCTAACAGCACCACCAGCTGAGGACCAAGTCATTAAGGCATGGGTCTTCACGGGGGAGGGGAGGGCATTCAACATCCAAGCCTTGGTACCAACTAAAGCGAGCTACTTTGTATCCTACCCGTTAGTGGAAGCTAAGAAGAATGCATTGCCCGAGTGGCTGAGCAGTATTATCTGCTGTGAGGACGACAGATGCAGCACACTGGCAGCAATCGTCTAGGTTCACAGTGGTCTACCATCACCCTCTGCAATCCACCTTGCGTGTGGGGGCGGGGGGGAGCGGAGGGGGAGAGGGGGCAAACAAGTGGCTCCCACGGAGGTCTGGCGGCGACCACGCCCACTCCATCCTCTGAGTCCTCGCAGATTTCCCTCTGCGTTGCGCAGAGAGCGAGCTATCATTTCTGATTTCTCATGTGTGTGGGGGGGGGGTTCGGGAGTGGAACGGTTTCAGATGCATCTGCTCAGCTTTTCCCATCAAAGGTCATTGAGTGGTGCGGGTAATGCCACGAGGGTGTGTGGGTTCACAGGGTTCGTGAAATGAAGACTCAAAGACACCTTGAGAACGAATTTAGCCTCAGGTGGCTCAGCCTCTGTGGACTGAAGCTTTTTCCCTTTGCCTCTTGTGTTTTTATTTTTTCCTGTGTTTACACTTTAGCTAGTAGATTTCCATATCTCAAAACAAACTAAATGAAGCTTCCAAAAATAAAATGCCAAGTGCAAATACCTGATTCACAAGGTATCACGGTTTTCCGGGTTTCCCCATAACCCAGTTTGCATGGGCTTTAAATCCATGGAAAAATCTCAGACAAGATTCAGAGAGGGCAACAAAAAGCATCTGTAACACAGAGGATGGATTAGGGTTGTGTGCTAACTCAGCTAGGCCAGGTATGGCCCAGTGGGGGTTCATGGCTAGTGAGGGTTGCTTGTTAACCCTCTGGCGCCAGGCCGGCATGAATTTCTGCCACAACTGAGTGTCGAAAATGAACACGAGGATTCTACAGCCCCCAAGCCTCTCCATCCCAAATGCACTCTTCCTGCTTAGGCAAACGCCAACAGGAAGGGTGTGACTGTAATTCACTACTGCAGCCACCGTGGGGCAGACTAGGGCCGGTCACCATCCAGCTCTGTGACACCATCCACAGAGGCCACAGCTTTCCGTCTGTGACAAACACCATGACCCAAAGCAACCAGAGGAGAAAAGTGTTTATTTCAGCCTATGGTTCCACCATGCTGTCCATTGGGGGAGGGAAGTGAGGGTAGGAGGAACTCAAACAGAGCAGGAACCTGGAGGCAGGGACTGATGCAGAGGCCATGGAGGGGTGCTGCTCACTGGCTTGCTCTCTGTGGCTTGCTCGGCCTGCTTTATTATAGCACCCAGGACCACCAGTCCAGGGGTGGCACCACCCACAGTGATCTGGGCCCTCCTACATCAATCACTGATCAAGAAAACGCACCATAGGCCTGCCAAGAGGCCTATCTAGTGGGGGCATTTTCTCATTTGAGGTTCCCTCTTCCAAAATGACTCCAGTTGGGTCAAGCTGACATAAATCTGGCCAGCTCAGGTACCCTGTGTTATTGCCATCTCACATCCTTTATATTAATGGGCATGGGCTATTATATTAATGGATTCAACAGTCCTCAGAAGAGCTGAGAAATCCATTTCCCTGCTGTAGAGTGTCTGGAGTGTAGGGAGTTCTTCATCAGAGTCCCTAGTGCCTTCCATCACTGCATTCTGGGTCTGTGAGCTGACTTCCATCCAGACACGGATGAGAACTTTGATGCCCACCATGCAACGATGCCCTTCGCGTCTCAAACAGGCCTCTCCCATTCTGCAGTTCCACAATCACCATCGATGCCAGGCAGCTCCGGTCTCAGGGCAGCTTTCCCTATGATGAACCCAGTACCAAGCTTCTCCGAGATGCTGCAGTCCCTCATCACAAGGTGCCTGTTACCTGGGTGGGTGGGTGGGGGATGCCTCTTGGTCTCTAGGGAGCACTGTCAGGTGATGATCTTCCTGATAAGTTTTTGAAGTGGGAATCCACTACCACTGATGTAATAAGCCAATCAAACTGAATTAATAAAGCCAGGTTTAATCTGAGCAAAGTACTCCTGGGTGACATTCGGAAGGGTACGAGAGGTGTCACAAGACAAATATGACTACCAGGTCTTAAGTAGACTATAGTGTGGCCTTGAGCAGCCTCAAGGAGGGGCTGACTTTTGGCTTTGGCAGGCTCTCTCAGGGGCGGAGTTGGAAGATGGCAGCTCCAAGGGAGGGGCCAGTGCTAGGCGCACTGAGTGGGGTTTAGAGAGGGCAGCTCCGGGGGAAATGCTGCTCAGAGGGAGGGGTCTGGAATGGGGCTCTGAGCTGGAGATTCCAAACATCCCAGACTTTTTGGGTGTATATGGAGGTCGGTAGTGCCTCCACCGAAACCCTTCCCATCTCACAAGTCAACTTCTTGGTGGACTTTCTGGGCTCTTCCCTAATTCCCCGAGGAGACACAGGCCAGCATGTTGATGCTGATGCTTGAGTCACAGGTGAGGCTCCCACTTTCCCAGACTGCGGCATAATCCTGCCAAGATGCGACCGTTCCCACGTGTCTAGCTTTGGAGCCTGTCCTGGAACTAGCTCTTGTAGACCACACTGGCCTCGAACTCACAAAGATCTGCCTGCCTCTACCTCCTGAGTGCTGGGATTAAAGGCTTGCGCCACTACCGCCCTGGCATCAATTGTCTTTTTGAGCAGGAACTGTGCTTCTCTGACCTGTGCTGACATGTGACCTTGCTTGTCTGCCTGGAGGTGAGGGTGGCCTGAGGACAAACACCAGGCAGCAGGGCCTGCTTCACTGCAGCCTGTGCAGGTGGCCCGATTGCCTCTGCTTCTCCACAATATTCAACAGATTCTGGGGGTTCATAATCCTCAGGCACCCAAATGCCCCCTTTCAGGTGTTAGGGTCTCTTAGGATGTTCTCTTTTAGGGCCCTAAATTTGATGTCAGAAAATGCATCAAGGGGGCTGGCGAGATGGCTTCGTAGGTGAGGGAGCTTGCTGCCAAGGCTGACCACCTGGATGCGATCCCTGGACCCCACATGGTAGAAGGAGAGAACAGATTCCTGCAGGCTGTCCTCTGACCTCCACAAGCATACTGTGGCATGTAGACAGGCTCTCTCTCTCTCTCTCTCTCTCTCTCTCTCTCTCTCTCTCTCTCTCACACACACACACACACACACACATCTTTTTTTGTTGTTTGTTTGTTTTTTAAGAAGGAAATTCATCAAGGGCTATTCATTCATAGATAGGTCTGCTGTCTTTATAGTCTGATTCTGGATCCAGTTCTCAGCCCGGTGCGCCCTGGTGCTATAGAAACAAGGGTCCCTTCAACAAAACACTACCAAGGTGAGTTCCGATTTTCACAGCACTTGCCGAGTTTATAGCCAGCTGACTTCAAAAACAATTGGCAAACGCCAACCAAGAAGTCAAGGTTTGTGACTGGCCTCCAGGGCACTCAGGTGACACACGTGTCCTTTCCACCAGTGTCAGTCTCGCTCCACATAGACTATCTGAGCTCTGTGCTCCACACGGGCGCTATTCGCTCCACCATCCAGTCCGAGCAGCGCCTGGCTCTGCCTGGCTCCTGTGAAGCACACCTTGAAGCAAAGCCTTATGCTCTGGTGCTTAGCCAGCATGGGGAGGGGGAGCAGGAGGGACACAAGTGGGACCAGGAGAAAGAGAGACAACCAGTACATGTGTCACAGGATCAAATGCCAAATCGCTTCTACAGGCCACCTCCACAACTCTCCCCTCTTTTACTCCCTTCCCTGCACAGCTCCCCTCCTACAGGAGGCCTTCTCTAACCCTACTGTAAGACCTCAGGGACTGTGGGAGAGGCCTCAGAACCATGCATCTGGAGGATGAAAAGGAAGAGTGCTCGCCACACTCTCCTCCCCGCCAGTAACCACAGGAGGCTCTAGAAGCATCGATGCCCTGAGTTTCCAGGTCCTGTGTGTATAGCACAGATGAATTCCAGGGTAGGAAGTGGGACTTTCAGGGCCTGCACCTGTGAGGAGGTGCCACCTGCTTGTGCCTGTGTGGAGATGCTCACACCTGCTCAGAGTAGGTTGTGAGAAAAAGCAGAGTCGGAGGGCTGGAAGGGAATACAGCGGATGTCCAGGACAGATCACTCAGTATGTACTGCCCTTTACAGCAGCGAAGGTGTGTGTGTCATTTTGCTGTCCTAGCAAGAAATCAGTCTCTCAAAATAGCTAGTGCTTATATATGAATTTCATACATTCCTATAACGTGTTTTGAGCAAATGCAGCCCTCTACCCAACTTTGACTTCTCCTTGATCCACTTCCCACCCACTTCCAACTCCAAGTCCTTCTATAAAAAACAATCTATTGAGGCCAGTTTGTGCTGCCCATACACATGGCTGTGGGGAAGCCACTGGAGCAGGGGCCACACTCCTAAAGAAAAATCACTTTCTTCTTTCCAAGCAGCTGTCACGGCTCCTCAGCTAGAGGTTGGAGTTATCTGAGTCCTTCCCTGCTCCATGCAAGAATGTCGAATGGCTTGGCTTTGTGCAGGTCTTGTCCCGTGCAGTTTTTAATCTGAAACAGCGCATCCAGCTCAATTAGCCGTCCTTTTAACCAAACGCCCTTTTAATCATTTAGGCATTCCTAACTGACCAAGATATGCCAGTATGGTAAAGAAGCTTATTTCAAAATTTCAGAACTTAATACAAAGGAATAAGAGGAGACTCTCACTATGTTGTATTTAACGTGCATGTGTCTATGCATTTCTGTGATTAGATGCATGTGTCTAGGAGGTCTGTGCATTTATCTCTGTGTTGGGCCAGGGCTCCTGTGTTTTGTCTCACAGATCTGTACGCCGGGCACTGGGAGTATGTGGGTGGAGGGACACCACAGGTCTTGTGGAGCTCACAGGGAATGTAGCCTATCTTGCCAGGTAGCAGGAAGGATCTTAGTTAAGGATCTCCAAGTCTTCATTTCCTGGGTCACAGGCAGAATAATGGCCAGCCCATAGAGGGCCACATTATAGTCCTTGGAACCTGTTGTCATAAGTCAGGGGGAACTAACATTGCACACGAAGGTAAGGTGGGTATTTTTTGTTTGGTTTTTGGTTTTTTGAGATAGGGTTTCTCTGTGTAGCCCTGGCTGTCCTGGAACTCACTTTGTAGAACAGGCTGACCTTGAATTTACAGGGATCTGCCTGCCTCTGTCCCCCAAATGCTGGGATTTAAAGCACTGCCGCCACGCCCTGCTGAAGATAAGGTTGTCAACCAGTCTTAAAAACAAAGAGATTGTCCTAGATTATCTCGGTTGCTGTGGCACAATGGTTTGTAGCCTGTCAATTGTATTTTAATAAAACACTGATTGGTCAGTAGCCAGGCAGGTAGCATAGGTGGGACAACCAGACAGGATGTAGAGGTGGGAAATGAGAACAGGAGAATTCTGGGAAGAGGAAAACTTGGTCTGCAGTCCTGACCTGGCCACAGAGCAAGCAAGATGTAACTGCCTCACTGAAAAAGGCACCAAGCCACGTGGCTAACATAGACAAGATAATAATAATAGGCTAATATAAGTTATAGGAGTTAATAAGAAGCCTGAGCTAATGGGCCAATCAGTTTATAGTTAATGTAGACCTCTGTGTAATTTCTTTCTTTTTTCTTTTTTTTTAAAAGATTTATTTATTTATTATGTATACAATATTCTGCCTCCATGTATGCCCACATGCCAGAAGAGGGCGCCAGATCTCATTACAGATGGTTGTGAGCCACCATGTGGTTGCTGGGAATTGAACTCATGACCTCTGGAAGAGCAGCCAGTGCTCTTAACCACTGAGCCATCTCTCCGGCCCCCTGTGTAATTTCTTTGGGACTTAACTACTGTGGGAACTGGGCAGGACAGAAAAGTCAGTCAACACTCGGTGGGGACAGTGTTATCACAAGGGTCCTTACAAGGCAGTAGAAGGGGCCCAGGGAAGTGGCTCAGTTTGTGAACTCTGCTGTGCAAGCAGGAGGCCCTGAGTTCAATCCTTAGCATCCACATAAAAAGATAGGTGCATCTACACAGGCCTGTGATCCCAGCACTGGGAGGTGGAGACAGGAGAAACCTTGGGGCTGGCAGGCCAGCAGCTCCAGCAGAACTGGTGAGATTCAGCCTTGGTGAGAGATCCAGTCTCAAAGAGTCAGATGGAGAGACTGAGGGAGACATCCAATGTAGACATCTGGCCTCCTTATGTACACACACATGAACATGTACACTCACTCACACCAAACAAAGACAGATATGAAAAGAAAAAGAGTCACTATTAGGGGGCTAGGGCGTGAAAGGACATGTGTAGCTATTATTGTTGGCTTTGGAATGGGAGAGGAAGGACTGTGATTTTGGAAAAACATGGATTCTCCCCTAGTCTCCAGAAGGGGCAGTCCTGTCAATGCCTTAGCATTAGCCCAGTGAGAAGCATTTCACACTTCTGAAATCCAGAGCTGTGAGATAATAAAAAGTGTGTTGCTTGAAGCCATTCACCCGGCGTAAAGTCAAAGCAGCAGCAAGAAGCAGTGCACCAGGACCCACTGAGTTCTGTCTTTCAAAGGCTGCCCCCACCCTCTTCTTTCCCTACCGAAGGGGCAGAGTGGAGTCTTGGCACAGGGGATGGGTTTGCAAAGCCAGCAGGGAAGGAGAGCATTGAGGGGGCAGGAATTAACTTTGAATGCACCTTAGCTGCCCACCCCAGTGCTCAGGCACCAGGAGCTGCTGAGCCAGGGCAGAGGCAACTCTCCAGGGTAACACCCGCAGAGCGTCCTCCCCAGGGCAAGGCCAACTAGACTCACACACTCCGAAGGGCTTCTCTTTCCCTCTAGGCATGCAACTGAACTTGCAAAAAGTCAGAGCCAAGTGTTGCAATCCCTTGTAATTTCAGAGTGGCTTTTATTTTCTGAGTTTGCTAAGGAAATAATAGTGGGGAAAAAACCCCCAAACCTTCTATTTGAATTGGGATTTGCTCTTTTTATCAGGAAACTTGAACCAGACAAAGGAGGAAAAGGAATATAAACTGTGCCCTTGAGCACATACCCCACCTCTGACAAGCCTGGAGTTACTGTACATTTGATGGTCATGCTTAAAAGCGAAGAAACAGTCACACATACAGTTGAAACCCCGTGTCCTACTTACCCTTGGAGAATCCCCTGCCCACCCCGTGTCAATCCCAGCCACTGGTTTTGGTATTTATAGCATCCTTGCATTTGCTGCTCTGTCCGCTACCATCTCTGTGTGTCCTTAATAACGTAGCCATGTACATGTGAGGAATGTGCTACACATTCCATCCTTCCGAGCTGTGCTCGCCTGTCCTCCAGCTCCCCACGGCTTCCGAGATTCATCCCGATGGATAGATGGCTAACGATAGGCGTAGAGGGGCTCATTTCTAAGGGCTAACACACAATTCTGTGAAACACCATCATTTGTTTGTCCAGCCTGACATTCACGGCGATTAGGGGACCCCTGGTTTTCTTTTAGTACAAGCAGCCCCAGTGGTGATTCTTGGGCATTTTGGGGAGCCTGTGACAGAGCTTCCCCCAAGTACAGTCTCAGGTGGGAAACTGCTACGTCAGAGAAGGGCTTTGCCACCACAGGTCACTGCACCGCGATAGATACTGCTCTCCCCAGAGTTCCATTTGCAGAGGATGGAAGCTTCCTTTAGCCATCCTGACTGTCCTATTCTGGTTCCTGCCTGTCTGGTGATGGCAAATGTGTCTCACCTGTCTTTCAGGCTGTGACTGCATACAACTCAATTGCTTCATCCTGGACATTCAGGGAGGGACTGATGAACCCAACACAGCTGTAGGAGCCCAGGAGCCTTGGGTCCCAGGCTTCCATCACATCACACGACCTGGTCAGAATGCAAACTCTGCAGCTGGCCTTTAGAGACTCAAAGATAGTCAAATAATTTTGTGATAATACCAAGTGACCTCTCCAACAGAGGGCAGGATAATGCTCATTTACCTCCATTCCTTCTTTGAGCCTGAGAACATCCCCATAAAAAAGGTTAGGGTCCTACTGCCCCACATTACAGATAAGAAACACAAAGCTCTCCTCTGTAGATGGGCATGAGAGCTGGCGACTCGGTGTGTGCGGTGAACGCATGAGGCTCTGCGCCATCCATCACTTCTACCTGCTGCCATAATGCTCTGGCAGCCGAGGTCTCACCGCAGACAAATCAAGCTCAGACCATTTCCTTTCCCAGAGAGGCACGGGCCCAGCTGTTATCCACCAAAGGAGCAAAGAATAGCCTCCCGCCGCAACGTAACAGGTCTGTGACCTTGGGTGAGGTCCCTTCTCTCTCTGCCTCGTCCTTCTGAGACTGTTGCATGGACCTCCCAGAAAAGCCATGTGAACCAGCTGAAACACAGTGTGTGACACACAGGAGACACCCTGGAGCTGGCTCTGATGGTGATGCCGGAGAGTGTAACTGAAGGAGAAAGCTACCATGGCAGGAACAGTAAGAAGTTCACGCCACCCATCTGGGTAGGCAGCCATCCACATAGCCTAAAACGGCCTGGATCAGCCAGGTGGTGGTGGTGCATGCCTTTAATCCCAGCACTCAGGAGGCAGAGGCAGGCGGATCTCTGTGAGTTCGAGGCCAGCCTGGTCTACAAGAGCTAGTTCCAGGATAGTCAAGACTGTTATACAGAGAAACCCTGTCTTGAAAAACAAAAACAAACAAACAAAACCAAAGGGTTGGATCTATAAAAGTCTAGGTCTTGGCATCCTAGCATGAAACTAAAGAAGCCATGGCCTGGGGTGGACAGCAACCCTGCAGGGGCATCTACAGGTCTCTTGAAGGGCTCTTACTAATCCTCACTTTCCTTACTCTCCTGGCTGGACAGTGTTAAAGAAACCCAGGTGACGGGTTATTACTGTGTGCTGCCGTGTCAGACAGTGAGCTGGCCAGGTTCTGTCTCCAGGCTGCGGCTCTGGGTAGAGAGACCACACCAGGCAAGTCGGATGGAGGGAACACAAGGGGAAGAAGAGAGGGACCAACTGTTTATTAGTGACCTATTTTCCTTTTCCATCCCTCCCAGAGGCCTCATCAATGATTGAGAGGCCACTCAAGGTCACTGACACAAAGATTCCACACCAAGCAGTTCCCCGGCCCCAGAAGAAACACATTTCCAGGAAGGAGCAGCGTGGAGTCTGTGCCCATCCCCGAGCTGGGGGACTTTAAGCTTGGTGAGTCTCGGGATGGAAGGGAGCTAACAGCAGCCACCTTGTTGGCGTCGCTGAGCCCTCACAGAAGCAGATAGCACAGCGAGCTGTGCCTTGCACACTGTCACGTGTGGAGCAAGTGGCATCCCTGTATGAATGACATTGGGCTGTCCCAACTCTGCAGGACAGGAAATTTGACTGTGGAGATGAGAGATATATATGTCTCTAGGTCATGGACACCTTTCCTGGGAGAGCTGGCTCACTACGCCATCACGGGCCAACCTAGAACTCTCTAGAGTCTACAGCTCTCTCCCAATTTATATCTATAATGGTGGCCTCTACACTTCCTGTTCCCAGGGATGCGGCATTCATCCAGAAGGACAATCAGAGACAGCTGGTGATGGGAAAGCCATGTGTCTCTGGAGGTGGAGTTCCAATACCCGCTCTGTTTCTTGTGAGCTGAGTGACCCTGGGTAAGTCATGTGCCCTCTGAGCCTTAGTTAAGCTACCTGTCTGAGGGGAGGATCTGCTCCGTGCTGTTATAGGAAGTAAATGTGCCCTCACGTTTGTCAATGCAGTGAAGACTTCAATAAGTGGTGGCTTCGTCTTGTCTCCCTGGGTCCCGTCCGTGAACTGGGGCCAGTGGCTGCCATGCAGATGAAGAAGGGTGTTGGGTTTGAAGCAAGCAAGTACAAGATGACCCCACCGTGGGCTCCGTGGGGGCAAGACCAAGGTTTGTTTATTCCCCAGCAAAGGTTCAGTTCATTGCCATGCCTGGTCCACTCAAGCGTGCAGCTTCTGTGGAAGCTAAAGAGAGACAGTTCTGCAGTTCAGAGTACATACTGCTCTTTTAGAGGACCTGAGTTTGGTCCCCAGCAAGCACATCAAGTGGCTCACAAGAGCCTGTAACTCCAGCTCCAGAGGGATCCAAATCCCCTAACCTCTGCACAGATCCATACAAAGACATTCACACACAATTAAAAAGAATGAAAATAAATATTAAAAAGTTTTGGCCTAAATAAATGAAGTGAGTACTCTCAAAATGGTATGGATGAAGTTCTTTTTAACCTCTCTAGGCCTTGGCCTCCTCATCTGTGACATGGGCATATTCAGGGTTAGCTGGGAGGGCAGCTATGGCAATTACTCCAAACACCTCCTGCCCTGGGCATGCCCTCTCCCTGGGCAGACACCACTCAAGGCAGCTGAGTAATTAAGAGCAATGTTTACTGAGCGATACAGGACTGAGTACTAGGAAGGGTTTACAAGGATGGAAATGCACCCCAACTGCCTGGCCACCACCCCTCAACACCCAGAGCCTACAGTACTTAGGAATTACAACGGCTGTAACCGGTGGGTGGATGTCCTTAATGACAGACCATAGCATATTTGTACTGTGTCACATCGAGTGATTATAGAAATCCATATATATATTGCTCGTATAAAATCTTTTTTTTGTAAAAAATATTAAAAAAAAAAGAAAGTATAAAAAAAAGGTGTGCAGTTGGAAGCCCCGCCAGGACAGCCAGTCTGTAAACATTCATCGACTGTGTGTGTGCTTTGGGAGGGCGCCCGCGCCTCAGTGCCACAGCAAACTCCAGCAGGGCCACCAGGCTGTGCCACCTGGGCAGGGCCATCACAGCCCCGCAGTGCACCCCTTTCCACCGGGCTTGGGCAGGACTGGGGAGGGTGGATTGCAGTCCACGCTGAGTTCCATCCTTGGCCACACCGTGTTTGGGACGCATGGCTTTTCTCGGCTGCTCGGTAGTCCTCTGGGTGGGGGTCTCAGCAGAGAGGCCAGAGAAGTGCCTGAGGAGGCTACCTGGCTGGGCATCTCTGGCTGAGGTGCCCTTCAAGCTGGGCCTTGGAGTGGGACAGCCCCTACCTGCGGGTCAACTTTGGTCTCGTTGCTTGGTCCCTCTGGTTTCTTCAGTCTGCTCTTGCTCTCGCGTGGCTGGGCTGAGTTTCAGAAAGGAGCTGGCTGGAGGCCAGTTATGCTAAGCCTCATCGTAGAGTTTGTCATGCGCGGAGGAGGCCTCCATCACCCTTCTCCTTCTGCCGTCCTCCCCTCCCCATCCTGTGATGCCTCCTTCGAGCCTTTAGTCACTTCTTGTCCAGCTGCTCCAGCAGCGGGTTGCCTTCGGACTCGGGTGTCCTGACGCTGTCTGTGCGCACGATGCAGGTGGGGCGGTGGCGGTTGAGCATCAGGATAAGCTGTTGCCGCTCCAGCTTCAGCTCCTCTATCTGGGTCTTCAGCTCGGCGTTCATGAGCTCCAGCCGCTCTGACTCCTGTGCAGACAGAGACACACAGTCAGCCACCCCTGCCAGCCTGCTCCCTAGAAGTACCCAGACACTCTGGCCGGCACCTGTTCTGTTGGCATGGTTTTCTGCCTGCCAGTCCCACGGAAGCATCTGGGGCTAAGTGACCTTTCGCAGGCAGTGCCCTGTCACGCGGGAATGGCCTCCGCCACAGCAGGATGGGTCCAAATGATATGTGGGGAATAGTCCAGCTCAGAGCCCTTCTCGCTCCCTTCCCTCTATCTACTCCAGCCTCATGGCCTCCTTGCTGTTGACTAGAAAACATACCCAAATGCTCCCCTGCAACAAGATCTTTGCACTAAAAAAAGGTGGGGGAGGGAGGCCAAGAATGAAGGCCAGGTGATGCTGGAGCAGGCCCGTGAAGGGTAGTCCAAGGTGGCCCACAGGTGGCAGCAGAAAACCAAGAGCTTTGCTAATTGGCAAATGTCTGTCTGATGGGATATAGTCTTGACATTGGGATTGATAAACCCAGTGTGGGCCGTTCCTCCTCCAACGTGTGCCTCCTGGCCATTAGCTTGTAATTACTTAGAACTTTCCCCTCTTCCCTCAGGATCCCCCAGAATCTAGGAGTCTCGCCCACGGAGAGACAATCGACAAGCAACCTGCTAGACCCCAAACAAGGTTTCAAACTGGTCTCAGATGAGACTTCTTACACGCTCCCAGCCCTGAGGAGAGGAAGGGATGCTGAGGGTGTGATGGGGTGTGGGTGTGGGTTTGCATGTTCAGAGTGGGGAGAGGTGACAAGCATGCCTGGTGTAGGCCTGGGGCTCACACAGTAGGACCATTGCACAGTAGGGCCAAAGAGCACAGCAATGGCCCTTCCTGCTTTTCAGTTACAGCCTGGAACTGCCAGTTCTCCTCATGTGTGAACGAAGGAGCCTCAGCCCAGCGAGGCTTGTCCCCAGGTGTGGAGAAGTGTTTGGCTCTCATGGCTGAGGCAGCGTAACTGGCAGGTGGGGGATCGGAGAATAAAGATCTGTGGAAAACGCCATTGGTGTGGATGCTGAGTGGCCTGTGTTAGTCACAGAGCAAGCGGTGTGACCAGTGCTTCTGCCCAGTGGGGTGCAGTTGGGGCAGCCTCCCTCTGAGACTCTGGGGCCTTTGGTGGAGTCCCCACACCTTCAGTGAAGGGGCATTTTCCTCACACTGCCAGGTTGGGATTGTTCCTGGTGTGCATCTCTGAGGTGGCTGCGTGGGCTCCCAGAGAGCTCAGAATAGCTGAGGAAGGCAGGCTTTAGGATCAGACCCCCCAAAGCAACAGTTTTAAAAAGGAGAAAAGAAATGCTAAGGGGGAAACTACCTCCCCCCCACAAAAAGTGTCTATGGTGGCTTTTAATGGGACAGGCTAAGACAAGACTGGAATGCAGGCCTGGTCCACACTTCTCAGAACGCTGAGAAATGGCTAGCGTTTCCGCCATCCTCCCCACCTCCTCCAACCCAAGCGGCTAACAATCTTCAAATTGTCCTCAGCCTTTGTACTGAGAAGCCTCCGAGCCATCTACCTACCTCTGAGGATGTGCCTAGGCCTGCCCTGGCGATAAACACTTTGGGGAATCCAAAGCCTGTGAACTGCTCCTCCTATGGTTCCTGAGGAGTGTCCACTCAGCCCATAGCAAGGCCCCCCAAAATGACCAGCCATTCTGAGTGCAGGAGACCAAACAGGCATTGCTAACAGCAGGGTGAGAAGCTGCCTTCAGATAGTTGAGGGGGCAGGGAAGGGGTAAGAACCCTCAGGCAAGAGGAGTGACAGAGGCAAGCTGCCACATGGGAAGAGATAACCAGGGACCACTGCGCTCTGCTCTCTGGGACATAGGAGGGTACACAGTGGAGAGGGCAGAGAAGACAGAGCTATGCAAATCCCATAGGTTTAGTATCAGTCTTAAGCAAGTTATCTTGTCTGTCTAGAGGTGATGATCCCCGGGATTAGGAGAGTTCCCACAGAGAAAGCACTGTGGAAACTAAAGGGCTAGAGGGGCTTAAGGGAGCCTTCCTTTAACCTCTGGGCAGGAAAATGAAAGATGCTTCAGGGTCAACTCAGCAAGTCTTGAGGACCGCCTGGGTTTGGAGAACGGAGGCAGGGCAGAGGGAGACAACCGCATGGACTCTAGAACAGAGCCCTGAGAGGGGAGCTGGGCTGGAAGGAGTTTGGCCTTGGTTACAGTGTGGACAAGCTGGACATGGCTAGCTCAATATAGTGGCATAAGCTTGTATTGCAAGCCCTCAGAAGTTGGAGGCAGGAAGTTAGGAGCTCAAGGCCACTCTTGGATACTCAGTAAGCTTGAAGCCAGCCTGGCCTATATGAGACCCTGTTCCTGTCTTCCAAACCCAAAACAGAAAAAAAAAAAACCAAAAACAAAACAAACAAACAAAAAAACTAATGGAAGAATAGGACATAGCATTCAACACCACACAGATCTACTGCCTCCGAACCAGCAGTGGAGATTCAATCCCTTCTGTGGACATCTGCGGCACAAAAACAGGTAAGGTTTAGGGCAACTTGGCCTGGCTGTCACAGCATCACTAACCTCTTCTTTTTGGTTTTGGTTTTTGAGACAGGGTTTCTCTGTGTAGCCCTGGCTGTCCTGGAGCTCACTCTGTAGCCCAGGCTGGCCTTGAACTCAGAGAACCGCTTGCCTCTGCCTTCTGAGTGCTGGGATTAAAGGCATATGCCATCACATCCAGCCCTATTTTATATTTAAAAAATGCCCTAGGGGACATAAAAACGAGTTTCATCAACTTTTCTAAGGGTTGGGAAGCAGCTTGTGACTGGGCAAATGCTGGCAGTTTCGCTATGCTGCTACTGTGAAAAGCCTTCTCCATGAGTCTAGGCAGCAGAGGAAGCCACCCACTCATCCCTCAGAAACCAGCCAGCAGAGGGGACCCTTCTCATCCTTCCAGGGCCAATGTGACCACCAGGAGGAAAGCACCTAGGGAGAGCACAGAGTATCTTGGTCTCCTTGCCTCCAGCGTCCAGAGGACCTTGTGCTGGGTATAGCAGCACAGCAGCAGCCAGCATCATAGCAGAGAGACACCTTAGGCTGCAGACAGAGGCTTTGGGGTAGTCTGTGGGGTGTGAACTGACCCATCCAAAGGCCTGTGCCCTCCCAAATTCAGGCCTTGGCTGATCTAAAGAGGCAAACTCTTTCAGAGGTTGTCTCTCTTTGGGTTGCACGTCAGTGTCCAGAGGTCAGAGTAGGGGTGAGGGTTAAAAACTATGTTCCACGAGCCACTTGAGTCTGCAGGCATGGCCAGCACAGTGGTCACATCCAGACTTCTCCTTCACAGCCTCAGACGGTGCGGTGTGTTCAGGGAAGAGGGACTGGGCTGGAGCCCACATGGTGTTGCTCTCCAGATCCAAGATCACATAGTTTTCTCCATCACGGCAGCCACATCTCTTACTGGGACAACACAATACTATTTCATTTGCCCCAACCCAGCAGGCTGCCCCGCATCCAGTGGACTCCTCTGATGGGCTGGCGCCTTTCTCCTCCTGTGTCCTGTGTAGTAATGAGGAGAGCCGGCCTGCTTTCTGTCCCGGCCACCCGGCCCAGCTAGCTTACACCCAAAATAATCACAGAGAAATTGTATTAATTATATTACTGCCTGGCCCATTAGTTCTAGCCTCTTATTGGCTAACTCTTCAACCCATTTCTAATAATCTGTATGTCACCACGAGGTCGTGGCTTACCAGGAAAGATTCAGCGTGTCTGACCTGGCAGCTTCATGGTGGCAGCTCTCTCTGTCTTCTTCCCAGCATTCTGTTCTCTTTTCCCCGCCTATCTAAGTCCTACCCTATCAAAAGGCCAAGGCAGCTTCTTTATTTAACCAATGAAAGCAACACAAATGCAGAAGGACCTCCTACACCAATCCTGCCGTGGTTCCCCATGACCACAGATAGTATCATGTAATGGGGACACTCATGAGAGGGGAAGAAGGTGTCTTAATAATGGGGGCAGGACAAGAGGGATACACTGGTCTATTGCAGAGCCAGTATATAGGATATCTTTAAAAATGAGACTCTGGGTCTGCCCGTCCCTGTGTCCTTCCTTGTGGGAATCTAACCTCCAGCCACACTAATAATGTTCTTCTTAATGCTCTGAATACATCCTTAAACAACAACACCTGCTTTTGTATGTGCTGCTTCTGATGCTCCCTTCAAACCCACATTCTTCATTCTTACTGCCTTCCTCCCCCCCCCCTTTTTTTTTGGTTTTTTGAGATGGGGTTTCTCTGTGTAACAGTCCTAGCTGTCCTGGAACTAGCTCTTGTAGATCAGGCTGGTCTCGAACTCACAGAGATCCGCCTGCCTCTACCTCCCGAGTGCTGGAATTAAGGCGTGTGCCACCACCGCCCAGTCTTGCCTTCCCCTATTTTGTCCCACCAATGGAATAGCTTTCTCAGTCCATTCTCGGGTGGGGCCCCATACAGCAGCATTGGATGTCCCCACAGCACTCTGGGCTCCTGAAACATTCCTCACTAGCTACTGCTCCTCATTTGCCATCCACTATTCACTGAGAACGGGACCCATGGACCCATGGTACAGGGGCCCTTGGTTATCCGCTGCTAGACAGAAAGATAGATGAGTCGCCGCCCTCCACCTGCTAGCAGTGTAGGCTTGGGCAAACAACTTGATCTCTCTGAACTACAGACCAATTTCTAAAGTGGAAATAATTAATGTTACCTTATGAAAAAATGTTGTAACCATGTGAAATGCCTGGCGTACAGTAGGTGTTTGACAAGTTCACCTGGCACCAACTATCTAGGAACACAGTAGGTGCTTAGCAAGTGTTAGTAGGTTGAAAAGCTATCCATCTGGCACTGGCTATCTAGTGTACTGCTGTGTCACTGAGAGCCTCTGGTGTGGGCACACCTTGCCCGCTGTCTGACAAGCTCCAAGAAGCTGGAGTCGCATGGGCAGCTCTCCTAAGAAGCCTGACTGCACCTCCTGCCTCTGTCCATCAGGTACTTGATGGATGGACATAAATCACAGAACACTCCCCTCATCTTTAAGGCCTGTATCTTTGAACCTGCTGAACGATACCCGCACTTTAAGACCTCCCAGCAGTAGGCGATTCAGTCCTGTTGATTGGCACTGCCCTGCCCAGGGTGCCCACAGCTAGGGAGAGATCTATACATGGCCCACACTGTTCACACCTGGGACCCCAGAACAACTCTCTGCAAGGCTGAGATGGGACCACAGACTCCAGTGTTGGAAAGTATCAGGCCGATCCAGCCTTACCTCTTCATAGCAAGAAGGACGATGCCCACTCTTGCTCTACCCCCCCCCAATAGCATGCCTAACACACCCCTGGAGCCTGAAGACCAAAACCAGAGGTCTGGAGGCTAGTAGCGGGCTTTGGCATCAGTCCAACCCTTCCGTGGCTGAGAGACCTGGTTGGGTCACCACCTTCATTGTGCCTTCCTCGCCTGCAGAAAGCGAACCACCAAGCTCCCTATCTTCATGGCTACTCTGCCAACAAAATGAGATCACAGTGCCTGGCTTTGCAAACGTTCACAACTACGGCTCATCATTATGGTGACTCGCGGAAGAAAAATGCCTGCCAGTTAAGTTAGTATATAGCATTGCTATTACTGTTCAGTAGCAAACCAGTGATGGGGATGGAGCGTGGCTGGTTGCCAGGGGACTGCCTATCCAGCTTTTCACTCTCTTCAGGGCCACCATTTTTGGAGACAAAGGCAGCAGGGGGCTGAGACGCAGGACCCAGGGGAAGAAAGAGCAAGCACCCTGCTAGACATATCACAAGTAAAACGGCAGCTGATAGTAGGAGGCAAAGGCAGTACATGGAGGCTGACCTTCACATTCAGACCAGACCTCTGGTCCCTGGAGGCAGCAACAAAGAATTCAGAGGTCATCTTCAGTGGGACTGAGTGCTGGACAGTGGGGGTGCACAGTAGATGAGACATTGCAATAAATGGAGTTTTTCCTAGTAGCCAGCCCAGGAGCTACATCCACTGCCCACAGACATGACATTGCCCCAACATCCTACTTCATTAGCATGTACCCTAACACCGTGGTAGCCATTGGGGCCAAAATGGACACTGCCAGGTTTGGACCACTGGGTCAATCAGTACTCAGGATCTAAGCTCAGTGGGAGAAAACATGGATCTGTCTACCTTCTCTGGGTTGCTGTGTCCGATGACAAACCCGACTACGGAGCATATGGGCCCCTGCAAAGGCCAAGGTGCCTCCCCTCCACCACCGCTCCGCTCACCCTTTGCAGAAACTCCGTGCGTTCCTTCTTCTTGTTCCGGCATCTGGCCGCGGCCACTTTGTTCTTCTCTCGGCGCCTTTTCCTTCGCTCTTCTTCCTCATCTAGCTGCGAGGGCACAGAGCCACGGATTAGACACCAGGGGTGGCCCTGGGCACAGCTTCCCACCTGACACATGGACAGACAGGGGGACAGATCCCCTGTTTGCACCCACATCTCAGCAAACACCTCTGTCTCCTGGTCATAGGAGGATACTCCTCGGAGCAGGTGGGTAACCTGGGGAAGAGCCAGTGTCCCCCCCACAAGGGCAGGACTACCTGGCTTAGCCAGAGTTTCTGAGACAGGCGGCTCCCCGCAAGGGAGTGGGGCAACCCGTTCTGCCTGGCTCAAGCCCTCTGGGTGTGATTTTTTTCCAGGCCAGCAGCTCCCAGGCACTTCCTTTAAAAACACCTTGGGCAGAGACCAGGTTCCCGTTCTGTACCCACCCCTCCCAGACTATCTTCACCCCACCTCTCCCACTGGGATTCCAAACTCTCACCACCCATTTCTGCCAACGTGGCTCCTTTTCTTGGTTCCCCCAAACTTGTGCTCTATTTCCCCAGGCTGTCACAGTGACTCTGTCCCCTCACCTGACTGGAATTCTCTTCCTCTTTTTTTGTAGTCCTCCCCTAAGACTCCAGCTAGGAGGTACCAGGACACATCCCAGAGTTCCCTGAGATTACAAACTAGCCCATCTCCCCCGAAGGAATTCAGGAGCATAAAGGAAGGCCCATAAGCCAGGAGTGGCGAAAGCTCACCCTCTACCCTCCCTGCCTGGCAGTTGCTAAGATTTCACTGTCAGTAATAACAGGAGCTGCCTCTTGTCTACTTTGGCAAATGCTCCCAACACAAACCACTCTATCCCCAAAATCAAGTGACAGCACTGGGAAGGAGCTGCTACTGTCCCGTTTTGCAGACAGTAAGTTTGAGGTGTAAAAGGTCACTTTATCACAGGCCATTCAACAAAGACACAGCAGAGTCAGATTTTGAACTTAGGTTTTTACCAGTTTCAACCTTTTTGCTCTTAAAAAAAGAAAGAAAGAAAGAAAGAAAGAAAGAAAGAAAGAAAGAAAGAAAGAAAGAAAGAAAGAAAAGAGCCAGAGGCTTCTGTAGCCAAGGCTGTTCTCCAGCTCACTGTGTAGCCAAAGATGACCTTGAATTTATAATCAGCCTGTCTCCGCTTCCTGAGTGCTAAGATTATAGCTGTAGGCTATCACAAATCAATTTATTAGATGCTGGGGATTGAACGTAGGCCCTATGCATGCTAGGCCAACACTATCAATCGAGCCACATTCCTTCAGGGGTATTCTGTTGGGGTGGCTTGTGCTATCCTTGCCAACCAGGGAGATCTGGAAGCCTCAGAGGGCCAGCTGGACTGGGGACAGCTCCAAGTCAGAGGCCACAAGCTGTGGTGTTGCTCTGGGCTTGCCAACTCTGTCACTTCTTGAGTGGGATAAGGTTAGGGGGTGACTCTGGCAGTCCACAGCCTGTGACAAGGCCTCAGCCCAAAGAGGCATTAGCCAGGAAAATAAGTGTCCTCTCTGCATGCCCTTCTGGCACAGTCAAGAGCACGAGGAGAGGACCCAGGCCAGCGCTCTGGCCCAGGAAACAGACCCTGGCAGGGTGGCTTACTTCCTCCTTCATCACCACTTTAAGACTCCTCTTTAAGCCATACTGCCCCCCGCAGGCTGCTGGAGAGGTGCCTCATGGATGCTACCACACCCAACACCTCCCAGGCCCCTGGCCTCCTTTGAAACTGAACCAGAAGTGACAGCTCCTCTGGCTGACCTGCGTCTAAGGTACAGAAACCTGGCTCAAATCGATTCCGCCCAACCTCCGCCTCACCCCAGAGCGGGCCAAGGTAACTGTGACATCAGGCAAAGGGAA
Source organism: Ondatra zibethicus (assembly GCA_004026605.1). Taxonomy (NCBI): domain Eukaryota; kingdom Metazoa; phylum Chordata; class Mammalia; order Rodentia; family Cricetidae; genus Ondatra; species Ondatra zibethicus. Next base: position 44,374 of record PVIU01010460.1, on the reverse strand, counting down.
GGAACTGGAGGAAGTGGCTGACAGCGCAATCTCCCCTCTGCCAAGAGGTTTTGCCCACAAACTGCCATGGTGATGGGTGCAGCCTGCTCCTGCCGGGCTCCAGGGCCTCAAGCCTTCCCCTAAGCAGCCCGAGGAGACATAGTCCCATCCCCGGAACCTGGATTCCCACCGCCTACCCCTGCACAAGGCCTTGGACCAGAGTTGGGAGCGACATATTCAAGGCCTGTGGCTGCAGGTTTAACAGGTCACCTGGGTCAGTTTGACACCAGAGCAGTGGGCCGTTCTATCCACCCTCTGAGCCAATCAGTCCCTCCTGTCAATACTTTTTACTCTGGAGGCCACGCCCTCCTTCAGCCAGTCAGGCCATCTACCCTAACTAAGGGGACTTTCCTGTCCTACTTGGTAAACTCTTTCTCATCCTTCAAGAGTAAATGTCACCTCCTTTAGGAAGGTCCCTTGGATGCCCCTTTTAGGATCCCTGTGCTACTACAGAATTCCACGCCATCCCAGTGAAAGTGACTATTTGCCATCCCTGCTTTTCTGGAGAATGGGTACCTAAGCACGCACTCAGTCAATGACGATGGGCTCAGCCGAGTGAACGGAATACAGAGTGTAGAGAATGGGCGGATTCTATCTATAGACTTCGGGGGTTGAGCTGACATCCAAGGGATGCCTCTTGCCTGTCTGCACGGGGTTGGGAGGGTGGTACCTGTCTCCTCCAGAAGCACAGTGGCAGGAAGCAAGATCTAGAGGACTGGGATGAATCTGTAGAAATCCTATGTAGCCCTGGCAGGGATCAGGGTGTGAATTTAGGTCTAGAACCCCATTCTGCAGCTTCCACTGCATACGCCCCAGGCCGCTTCTCCACCCACCCTGAGCTACCTTTCCCACTTATCGCATCTTCCCCATTAGGATGGGGATGCATTCCTCTGCCCCCCCCAACTGCTGCTTTGGAGCTGTCTAAGGGTGATATGGCTAGCAAGGCCCTTCCAGAAACAGGGCAGGGGTTCAGGAGGCCTCTGCCTTCTCCATCCCCACAGTCACTGGGCTCCTCAACTGTCTGTGGCCCTCACAAGACAGAAACTACTCTCCTTCCCCTGCCCCAGTCTCCTCTGGCGTCCCCAGGAAGGAAGCTGGACCTCCCCCTCCCTGATGCCTCCTGAGTTCTCCAAAGCATCCGACAGAATGTCCTCACCACACACAGCACAGCCATCTAAAACCAGAACCCCAAATTGTGTGGTAGAGCTCCTTACAACACAGCTGGGAGAACCTGGGTGTCGGAGGTAGCTTATAGCAGAAGGTATCTAGAGAATGGTGCAATGGAGTCGGGAGCTGGGGAGTCCACCCTTTCCAGCCATCACCCTTAGCTCTGTCTGTGGTTCCCCCCAATTCCCAGAAGCCCCAGGGGCAAAGAAGTCTGCAAGATCAATGAGAGTTGTTTCTGCACTGTACTCTGCATTGAAGGGAAAGATGCTTCAGGGACCAGCGACCTGAAAGGTCCCTCCTCACCCCATCCCATCTCTAGTCTCAAGTCCCTGCCGAGGGACGGGGAAGCCGCAGATGCTGACCACAGCTGATGGGACAAGGTAAGGATGGATGGCTGGCAGGAGCTGAGCTGCATTATGATTTGAAGATTCTGAAGGCTGCACACAGAGATACACAGAGTCACCAACTCCCAGCATTGCCGGAGGCAGAGAGGTCAGGCAGTTGAAGTGTACAGCAATAAAGAGAGATCTGAGGGAAACACTCAGCTCCAGGAGGGAGTCACGGGGACAAGGGGAAGGTGTGGGCCAAGGTGGGTGAGCAAGATACCCAAGGCACACACTGGGTCCCCTCACCATGAGGCCCCTGTAAGTACAAGGTATACCAGAGAGAGGTATATCCTTCAATATCTTATCTAGGCCCTTCACCTGCCCATGCTGGCAATGGTCCTGAGAGACGATTCCAGGTGGAAACAGATACATGCAGAATAAGAGACAAAGATGGACAAAGAGAGGTGGGGCTTGTGGAGATAAATGGGAGACACAGACAGACAGACAGACAGACAATGGCAAACAGCAGCACACAGGCAGAAAAAAGAAAAAACAAAAACATCTTGGTCCTCTTGATCCCACCCAGTAGGGCCTGACTATGCAGCTTGTCTTTGGGGTACACGGTGGACCCACGGATCTTGAGACTTTTTCCCTTGACGCAGAGTGAGCCTGAAGTTTCTACCACTTGCTACTGAAAGACACCTGGGACATTAGGTTCCCCCTCCCATCATCAGGGGTGCCTGGTGATACAGGAAGAGCAGAAGGTGGTCCCAGTGATCTTAGGAAGAACTACCCAGCAGCAAAGTCTCTAGAACCAGCCACAGCAGAGTGCAGAGCACAGATGCAGAGGGCCCTTAGACGAGCAGCTATAGAAAGCAAACAAATGGTGCCGGCATTGGGAAGACTGACGTCTAAAATCCTCCTCCCTAGTTCCTATACTATTGTGCTAAATGGACACGGTATTAAACTGACTCCAAACAACTTATTTTTTTTACTGGCAGATTGGTGCATCTCTCCACCCTCATCAGAGAAGCTTCTACGTGTAGTGGACAATGATTAACAGAGACCTACAACTGATCAACATGCCGAGGGTGAGCGAGCGTGGAGCTCTTGGTCCTAAATGGGACAGCGACTTCATCCCTCCCCTCCCAAAGCACAGAGATCACTGCAGAAGAGAGACTGCAGCGTGTGTGAGCGCCAGAGGTGGCGGATGACTACAGCTGTTTTCGGGACACATGTGGGCAGCTGTAGATAGGAACTCAGAGCAGGCATGACAGCACGCACAAAACCTCAGCAAGCTCAAGACAGACAAGATCCCAGCATGGAGAAGGGAAGTGGACAGGAAGGTCTACCCCAGTGGAGGAGCTATTAGCAGCAATAGCCGCTCAGAAAGGAGAGGCGGCGTTCTTCAAGGATGCAGCCCTGAGAGTCCACCCTTACTACAGTAGATAGCCCTCCGCCCGCACACATTCTGGCGGCCCTTGGGTCACTCAGTTGGTAAACAGTAAACACATGAAGCTGGGAGGAAATCGTTGTGGGGAGCTGGGAGGGGAACTGATGGGAGGGAATGAGGGTTAGCTTGATCAAGACACTCTGCATGCATGTATGAAATAGTACCCTCCCCCCAAACATTTAAAAATGCTCTAATAATTAGCTAAAGAATATTCCCTCTCCCTGTTGGTACCTCCCATTGGCCAAGCTCAAAACAAGGAATGCTGGGTAATGGTACTTTGCTATGATAGGCCACAAGAGGCATGCAGCAGGCGAGATACACATGAATCTGCCAGATGAGGGAAACTATCCCAAACACGGCTTTCTGTAACCCCATAAAAGCCCACTTGCCAGAGCTGCCCCAGCCAGAGCTGTCAGGCTGGATATAACAGGGACTGGGGTCACCCCCACAGTTAGCTCTCTCTGGGCAATTGCTATCAGGCACTGTGGGGTTCCAGCACCCTGAGACTCAGAGTGAAGGTCTATGGACAATTGTCTGCTTAGCAGCTTCCTTCCTGAACCCCACCCCAAACCTTCGGGACTGGAACTTGTCTGTAATCTGATTCCCAGGGGACTTGTGTGCCCTGGAATTCGCTCAGGAGGGCACCATGAGCCCTTGGCTGTTCTCTCTACAAACATATTTCTCCCGTGGTTGTGTTCTTTCCGTAAATACCACCATCTACCTGATGGTTCAGCCAGAAATAAGCCTGAAATCACCTGAATCCAACAACCCCCCTCACAACAGCCCATTTTATAGCCTGCAAGGATCCCACTTGCAAGCCCATCAGATTGCATCATCACCCCAATCAAACTCTCGCTGCTGAGCCTTGTGACATAAGATGGCCCCCAGGGGCTCTCCTGGCTAAAATGTCAGTCATCTGTTTCCAACCCTCCACAGCCTCCATCACTTCCGACACAAACCCTCATAGGTTGGGCAGGGCCCAGTGGGAGAAGATCCAGCCCTGACTGCTTCTTCTATAGCCTGGCTTTTCGTTACCCTCAACTCCAGCAACAGGGCCTCCCGTGTCATCATCGGAACGCCAAGTCCTTCCCATCCCTGGGCTCTACACGTGCTGTCCCCTCTCCTGGGACTTCTTGTTCTAGATTCCACTGCCACCTCAATGGAAGGTGCCTTTCTTTTCATCACCCCCCCCACACACACACCCATCTATTTCTTTCCAGGGGCTTTTCACGAATCGCATTTATCTTTTCCAGGTAGACACCTGCCTGCTGCTTTTCAGTTTCCCCTGAGGTTAGTAACCTATTTATAGTTAGTCTATCTACATAAATACCTTAGCCTGTCTCCACTGCATCACCCAACCACTAGAGGAAGGGCTATTTATGAATTAAATCAAGAATATTTACTTTTCTATCCTGTTAGGCATCTAGCACAGACCTCTCGTAGCTCTCCACCCCCTTTTACAGATAAGGTCGTTGGCATGATTGGTGACAGCTCAGGGTTCTAAAACAGGTCTTTCCACCCCCAGGACCCAAGCACGCCTGCCTTTTTGAAAAGTCACGTGGTCTACATGTATTCCACAAGCATATAACACCCCACTCCCCCCCTGCCGCCGCCACCTCCCCCCCAGCCAGCCTTTTCATCTAAGCCCTCACAATGGGAACACAAATCCACCACGGAACTTCTAGTTCAGATAGCAAGGCTTGTTTGGCTTTTTTCCTCTTTGGGTCTTTTTAAATTAAAAAAAAAACATTGACCACACAACGAACAGGAACAAGTTGTGGCTATCTAGCTAATGGAGGGACCTCTTCTGTTCTCTTCAGCTTAGTTTTCACCTTGGGTCCTGTTCCTCAGGACCCATAACTTTGCCTCTGCTGCTGCAGGAGTTCACACGAGACTGATATGTGACACCTGACATTTCAAAAGTAGTTTCAAAATTATGTCTCTTGAAGGCTGGGGATATGACTCAGCTGACAGTGTTTGTCTACTGTGCAGAAAGCCCTGGACTCCACTGTCAGCCCTGCCAAAACTGGGCGTGGTGGCGCGCACCTGTGAGGTAGAGGCAGGAGGATCAGAAGTTCTAAGTCAACATTGACTACATTATCTAGGTCAGGGCCGGCTTGGGCTACACAAAACTCTCTCTCGGGAGAAAAAAAAATTTCTTTTGTGAGACCACCAAGGGAGAACAAGAAAGAAAAATGACATGTTTAACCCAAGGTATAGGAAATACAGAAACTCTCTGTCACAAGGTCACAAGGACAAAGAAATAAAGGAACATAGCACAAGCAGCCAGGTAGACAGCGAAAAGCAGAAACAAAAGGTGTTGTTAGAGAGGAGATCTGAAGGGCCTGGAACCAAAGCGTGCGCAGAGAGAGCCAGGCTTGGGTGTGGGTGATGGCATAATCTGTACTGTTCTCCATGGTCTGGGTTCCTAAGCCACTCTGTTAGTAAGGCTGTGGGCCCTTCTCTGAGTCCCCATTCCTCAATTCACACGATGGCACAGGGTGGATTCTGCAGGACACAGCCCCAGTCCAGAGCCTAGCACACAGGAATGGCTCCAAAATTGTCCTTCTCTGTACGCAGCAAAGCAACTAGCACTCCCAATTGCCCAGAGGCACAGAGAGGGGAGAGAGCCAGAAAAGGTGAAACAGCCTTACAGCATCCAGTTGCAGCTGTGCACTTAAAGCCACTATCCAGACCCACAAGAGCCCCCGCAATGATATGAAGAAGCCACATTTCAACACCAGGGACCCATGAGCACCCTGGGAAGTAAACACCCAAATGCCAAACATACCAGACATTCCCCCACATAAACAGGCTGCGATGAGCCAGGGGTTCCCTTGCCCCCCCCAATCAACAAAGTAGGACAGTTCAGAGGTGAAATCTTGGCCACCGCCACTCCTGCAAAGATAAGGAAACCCCAGGGTCTGTCCCCCTGCAGCCTTCAGGGGCCACGCCTCTGGCCTGCTCTCCGAAGGCAGAGCTGCTCCAAACCATCTGCCCTTGGCCTCTCCTCTTCCCTAGCCAAGCCTTCTGATGCAAGTGGCCAAAGGCTGAAGGTCTGCTCCTTCTGGTCACGGCTTTACAAGCAAATTCACACAAATGGCACTCAAAGGCCAAGGCGGCAACCCCAAGCCACGGTCCAGAACAAGGCCAGTTAATGAATGGTTAATAAAGGAGGGGGGCTATCTAGATAGGGCCGTGTCTGCAGAGGAGACACCCAAGCTAACACCAGCAAAGCAGTCTCAATAGTGCCCAATCTTCCAAGTGTTCAGGACTAGCTGAAAACATGAATTTTTAAAAGTAAGACCTCTCAATTCTTAGCATTGCCGACTAATTCCACTTTGAAGCGAACACCGCTTGAGCCTAAAAAAACAAAACAAAATAAAACAAAAAACCCACATCTGCAGGTTGTACAGCCTCCTGGCTCACATCTGATTCCAGTGGAGTCTGCCATCAGAAGTCTGGGGTCTCGTCATCACTATCAATGTCCTACTGAGACCCTGAGCCAACCAACCACTCTCTGGACCATCTCAACACTTTACAGAAACAATAGTTCCCACTTCTCTCTGACCTGTAGGTACATCTGCAAGGAAAGCTGAGGGGCCTTGTTTTCTTGTTCTACCGGTGAACAAAATGCAGTTTGGAAAGGTAAAGATCAGCCCATAGTTCCACAGGCAGGGGAACTACTGGATTCTGTGACGGCAGGCTGCCTCCTGCAGCTGATGGGACTAGACCCTCCTCTCCACTGACTTCCCTGGGTTCTGTCCTCCTGGCAGGAATGGTTACAGAGCATGGATAAAGAGAGAGATACAAGAAGGACAATAATATTCTCCAGACCCCTTTGAAGAAAGTTTTGTATTCACAGACTAAATGGCTAACACCAGGACCCATCCCTTAGATTCTACAGATGGGAAACTAATGGCTGGCTCCAGGTTTACACTTGAGGGCAGGGACTGGGTCCCAGAGGACAAGTTCAAAGGACACTTGGGGATGTGAGGGTGATCTGACTGTGACACCCCCTTGATCTCCAGGGTTGATTTGGCTGATCCAGCTGGCTAGGCGGGTGTCCTCTTCCTCCCTCACTGGTCCATGTGTGTCTCCCTGAAGCTGCACTTGGTCGAAGAGGATGACCTTCCCCGAATAGAGGAGGACCAGTCCTAGAACCTCCCCACTAGAACCTCCAAACAAGCTCTCAAAGGACACTTGGGTTCATCCTTTTAGGTCACTAACTATCTGTGACACCTCTGTTCTTGAATTCTCTCCACCTTGGTCCAAGTCACTTTATTATCAGCCTATCCCCTGACCCTGTCCCCGACCTGGGAGCCACTTCTTGGCCTTTCCATGCCATGTCCTAGCCTACCCTTAGCTTTACCATCTTGTCATTTCACTGGCACCACCGCAGGTACCATGTCATCCACTCCTGGACACGACTACTAACCAGATCTTTATTTCCACACCCACATACCCAACTGAGGCCTGGATACTCACTGTGATGCTCTTCGGCCCCCAAAGACGATATCCCCTACTGGTTCCTTCCTCTCTGTTCTCCACCCTGGCTGGCATCGCCACACACCCATCCCCCAGAGCTACAAGCTCTGGCCTACTCTGTCCTATCTTCTTCATTATCTTCAAGTTTGACCTAACTAGACACCCAATTCCATGCCCTACACCAGGGATGTCCAAGCTTCTACAGCTGTAACAGGGCACCGTCATCTACAAATGGATTGCGCAGAATTCAGAGCTAACCTGAGATGCACGTGGCCATGCAACATAGGTTGGACATGACCACCCTGCACAGCTTTCAGATTTGGTCTCCATCTTCCATCTCTACCACCGTTTTCCTAAACCCTACTTCACAGCTGGAATACCACAATGGCTTCCCAGGAGGACTCCTGGTCCTGCAGTAACTACCCTTCATCCTCCCAGCCACCAAATCCTTCTGAAATGCAAGCCTAACCAGTGGCGGCCCTCTGATGGCGGCAGTGGCTTTCCTTGCTCTAAATGCCAAGCTGCTTACTAAATCACACAAGGTTCCTGTGCCCTAGCCACACCTGCCTGTGATCTTCCCTGCTGCCTGTGCCAACTCTGCCACGCTGTGCTCTCGAAGCACCCAGTGCTAATCTGCCTCAGACTCCCCTGCCCTGCATATCTCTGCATCATTATGTTCTTAGCTAACTTTTCAGGTCTCCTGTATACTTAGTGGGAATATCACCTCCATCAGGAAGTCCTCCTTGACTGTAAGCCCTCAAGCCAAGAACCATCCCTCTGAGCTCCCATTCAGTTCTGAGCTTCTCCTAGTTTTGTACCCTCTGCTGCTGTCCCCATCATGGCTGGAGTTCCATGAAAAGAAAGCCTGTGTCATGTTGGCTTTTTGTGTGCCCAGAAGATGGCTAAACATTTGCTAAGAGGAAAGGAGGCTCCATCTAGACAAGAACCTGGGTCTTCATTTCCCTTTATGGTGCTGGGGACCAGACCTATGGCTCCAGTATAAGAACCCAAGATTTCAGATCCTGGTCCAGTGTTTTGCTACTGCACTCTGCTGCCTGCAGGGCCAGCATGTAACCATGACAACTGCAAGCAAGCCCTGCTCCCTGGAGGCCACTTGGTAAATCCCCCTGGAAGAAGGCTCCATGAGAGCACTGATGGAGGCACCAGCTCCCCTGCCACAGTGATTCCTCAGCTCCTAGGCACAGCAGGTGGATGAGCGCTCCCTGTACCCACAGGCAATGGTAGGGAGAAATGGGGCTGGAAACTGAACCCCCCAGCCTGAGGTACCAGAACAGACAAGACCCTAAGATGCTATAGCCCTGTGCATCCGTGAGGCAAAAGCTCACAGAGGTGAGTGAGCATGCCCAGGTCCCTGGGTCAGATACTGGCAGGCCTGGCAGAAAGCCACTGTCTTCCAGGAAGAGGCACGGATACCATTTTTACGAACTGGTAGTCTTTTATGAATTACTACACTAGTGCCTCAGGCTCACCCGTTAAACCAACTTCTGTCTCCTCTCCCCAACACCCCTCACCAAGAAGTGATGCTGGTCTCTGACTTTGGCCTTCCACTCACCTAGTCCACAGGGGGAAAAAAATCTTCTGGGTCAAGAGAACCTATGAAACAAAAGGCTGCTAGGCGTGGGCTGCTTTACAGCACATGTCGGGAAAGGGCCATTTTCGCAGAAAGCCATGCAGAACAGCCTGTTTCCGAGACTAAGAAAAGACAGCATTGTGTCTGGAACAAAGCCTCCAAAACCAGGCTGAGCAGGGTGACACCCATTCGCTGACAACCAGGCTAGAGAAAGAGCAAACAGCACTATTACGAGTGAGAACGGAGGAGACACCGGGCAACCGCCCTGGCCCAGGCAGAGCTCAGTTCTAACAACCGAGAGGTAGAGAGACAGCAACAGCCAAGAGGGAGCTGTTCTGAGAGCAAAGACTTTTACTGAAATGTGTCCATTTCAGGCTTGGTCCACACCTACGGTTTAGTGGGCTCTGGTTTCCCAATGCTAGGCCATCAATCTTTTTTTTTGTCCAGCTGTCTTGTCAAAAAACGATAAAGGACTCTCAATATCCGCCAAAATGCAGACACAAAGCAGAAAACAAATGGCAGGGGAAAACCCATTTTCTCAAAAACCTCAAAAAGCTAATAACCCGTTGAAAGTGATTTTTTCGGCGTGTGTCCATGCACAGGGCAGAGGCTGACACTTCCTCAATAGCTCCCCACCTTAGTTATGCTATTTTATTTTCTTTTTGAGACAGAGCCTCTCACCAAACCTGAAACTTGCTAATTTACTAGACTGGCTGACCACTGAGGTGCTTCTGGTCTCTGGTTCCTCCGCATCGCAGGTATGTATCACCACGTCTGGCTTTTACGTCAGTGCCCAGGGATCGAACTCAGTTCCTCACGCTTATGCAGCAAGCACTTTTATTGACTGAACTATCTCCCCAGTTCCGAAATGGATTCTCTAACAACGCTGTATGGTGTGAAATGCCTGGAAGACGTTGGCCAACGAGTGAGAGACCTGCTCCTGTGCATGGACCCTACCAACGGTTAGAGAGAGAGGTTCAGCCGCTGTACAGCATATTTATGAACAGGGCTGCTCTGGAAGCTCCCGTTGGCCCAAGTCGCCCTTTTCAAGTGCCAAGCCATTAAAGCCTTTGGAAGTCATTTGTCTTTCACTGTGAAGGTGAAAAACAAGGTCCCGAGCTTAATTATTCCCTACCAAGACAGTTCCATTTCATCTGTATGCAGGCCGTGCAGCCAGACCACTGATTTCAGCCAATTTCTCTCGGGCACAAGAAACAGATAACTGACGCATCACTCAGCAGAATGGCCACCCCTCCGTCGAGGGAACTGAACGCTGGCCAATAAAAACCCTGCACTTGTGACAAGGTCAAGTAAGGTCACAGCCGGGGATGCCTAGCTTAGAGGATGGAAGGAGGGCTTCACCATGAAGATGAAAGCTCGGATGGGTGAGGAGGAGCTTGGCCATGCTAAGGCAGATGGAGTACGCAGACAGCTGTCACTGGCCAGAGGGATGGTGGAGAGACGCCCTACCTAGACCTCAAGCCGGAACAGTTAAGAACTCAAGGGCAGTCACAGCAAATGCAGGCTCCTTGGGCATGGGAACAGCTTATCTGATTGTCCCTCCAATAACAACAAAGGAGCCAGCTTAAAGAATTGGGTGAAGTCCCTCAGGGCATGGGCACTGCTGATGTCAAGCCAGAGATCTCAAGTCATGGAAATAAGGGGTTTGGATGCTGGCTCAGACCAAGCGCTGGTTGAACAGATTCAGGTTCCATGCGCTTTAATAAACACCCAAGGGCAGGCGGATCCATGCGAGAAGCTGGAGAGAAGTTTGAAGAAAAATGTGGTTTTAGATCCTTGTCAGTCATTCTCAGACAGGAGCTTGCCAGGCAGGGCTAGAAGGCCCAATGATCTCACAGCATCCAAATTCCCAGAGGGCTTCACACATAAAGGAGTCCTAGACCCCACCCTCCACAGAGTCAGCTTGGGCAAAACCCAAGATGGCACTTCTGGCATACTCCAGGCTGCCAGCGCCATCAGTGAAGAACATCAATACAAACTGGTGGGTTCCGGTCTGGTTTTAGCAACAAAAGCCTTTTGTCCATTTGATACCACAAAAGTTAACTCTAGGAAATGGCAGAATTCCATACAAAGACCTTTATGTGCATCAACACGAGAGTCATTCAATGGGAACGGCGAGGCAGGCTTTGATTGGTGAAAAGTTTAAACTCAGAATTAGCTGGGACAGTTGTTGCATGGTTCAGTCTCAACATCCAACTTTACTTACAACCGTAGGTCAGGCAACTGGCAGCCAGGCAGCTAAGTAGATGAATAGACAGAAAATGATGCCCTGGCTGTCCTCAGTTAAAGTCAAGTCACAGGAAGGCCCCTATTCTGAAATCTATGCAAAAGAGATCATCTTGGCACCAGGAGCCATTATAGCAGGTAACTAAGAGGTATGAGATCTGCAGACAGATCTGTAGACAGATCTCATGCCAAAAGACAACTTTCTTTTTTTTTTCTTTTTTTTCATTTTTTTGAGACAGGGTTTCTCTGTGGCTTTGGAGTCTGTCCTGGAACTAGCTCTTGTAGACCAGGCTGGTCTCGAACTCACAGAGATCTGCCTGCCTCTGCCTCCTGAGTGCTGGGATTAAAGGCGTGCACCACCACCGCCTGGCGACAACTTTCTTTAAAATAGAAGAAAGTTATGTTTACACATTTGCTGATGGCTTGGTTTTACTGAGCCTCCATTCCCTAACAGCTAATGGTCCTCCCATGTGGAGGCTGGAGCAGGTGAGAGCTGACCTCTGCAAAAGCAGCTTCTGACTATCAAGGGCAGTATTCAGGTAAGCCTCCTGCCCTAAACACAGACAGTGACTGCTTTCTACTGTGCTGAAGGTTTCAACCAATAGACACAGGTTATCGCTGTCTGCCAGTCACAGGCAGACTGAATGAATCAAAGCTGGCGACCCAGATGTATAGCCAGAGTTAGTGTCGCTCTGGTATACCCTATTTCCTAGAGTTCTGTGTGAGATCCTGCCCATGCTGTTTGCTCCCAGATGGGCCCTAGCGACAAAAAGAAAGTAGAGAAAGCTGACCCTCACCAGCTCCGGGATTTTATACAGCTGTTGGCACCAAAGGGGAATTTATTTGATTGTCTTTTAGATTTATTTATTCTGCTTTTATGTGTATGAATGTTATGCCTGTATGCCAACATATGCACCATGTGGGTGTCTATTGGATCTCCTGGGGATATGGGAGGCCGCGGGCCACCGTGTGAATGCTGGGAATCAAACTTGGGTCCTCTGCAGGGCAGCAAGTACTCTTAACCATTCAGTTCTCCCCAGCGCCAAAGAAGGATTTAATATCCATAGATACAAATTCTGGAATACTGCTGCATGCTGGGAGAACTGTTTTATTGAACCTCCTCAGATCCCTGTGAGGAAGATACCGTGCTCTCCAATTTATAAGTATTTTTGAGATAAAATTCACATAGACAACTCACCCACTGAACTACATGATTCAACAGCTTTTAGTATATTGAGCCGGATAACTTGCATAACCATAGCCAACTTTAAAACATTTATACTTCCTCTCTATGACACCCCCCCCAGCCCTGCCAGATTCTCTGTTCTCCTGTCTCCCCAAGGCAACCAGGGGAGAGTTCTATGTCTATTGCCTATTCTGGGCATCTCATGTATATGGAGTTATGAAATATTTGATCCTGTATGACTGGCTGCTTCTCTCAGGACACTGATTTCAGGGTCATCTCTGTTGTAACATGCATCTGTCCTTCACCCTCTTGGGTGTCGAATAACGTTCTGCTATACAGTTTTGCCACGGTTTGCTCAAGTGTGCGCATGTCTGTGAGGAGGCACAGAGGTGATGTCAGAGGTCTTCTTGATGGGTCTCCCCACTTCCAATGAGGCAGAGGCTCTCGCTGAACCCACTGCTCACCAGTTCTGGCTGGTCTAGCTAGCCCCTTGGCCCTGGAGATCTTGGGTCTCTGTCTCCTGAGTGCTGGGATTACAGGCAGCTTCCACCCCACCTGGGAGTTCCACCTTATCCATCCAGGGGTCTCCTCAGCCCCACATGGCTTCCTTTCTATTGGATACAGGAGTGGGATCTCTGGGGCTTATGGTAACTGTTTTGTCTGTTAGAAAGTGTCAGGCTGTTCTCCAAAGAGGCTGTAACCACTCACACTCCCACTAGAAGCTTTGACCGCCATAGCTCTGCATCCTTCTAGGCTTTGTATTGTTTTTTTAATTACAACCATTCCATGATGAATGACTGTGATGTGACAAATCATACATGTAGTTTTGATTGTTGACCTTCTTCATCATTAGCCATTTAATTTTTTCTTTGACAAATATTTCATATTTTCTTTCACATGTAAAATCTAGATATATACATAAGGACAATATAAAGGTAAAAGGGGGACAGGGGGAAGGGGTGTATCTGCATAGGGTAATAGGAGAAGTGAGTGTGAACAAAGAAAATTATACAAATGTGGGGAAATGTCATAATGAAACTGATTGTTCCTGTATTTCAATTAAAAAGATTTTAAAAATTAAGCGCAAAAATTTTGTTGGAAGAAATCCTTGTCTATTTTTTAAACTGGGTTATTCATCTTTTTAATATTTAGGTTTAATCATTCTTTTGTGTGTGCGCACATGTTCCTGTGTGCAGGCACCTGTGTGTAGGGAAGCACATGCATGTGTGTGCACATGCAGAGGACAGCGGTTGAGATCACATGTCTTCCTCAATCACTCCCCCATTTACTTCTTTGTTGAGACAGGCTCTCTCAGGTCCCAGTGTGGGGACTACAGATACATGTCACGTGCCCAGTCGTCAGGATCCAGCTCAAGTCCCCGGGCTTGCACGGCAAGCCCTTAACCAGCTGAGCCGTCATTCATTGTTCACCCGTGCATTGTCAGAGCCAGAATTTGCAAAAGCTCTCATCTGTGGATGAGACGTCTAATTTTTCTCTTATTTCACTGCTTGTGGTGTGTGTGTGTGTGTGTGTGTGTGTGTGTGTGTGTGTGTGTGTGTGTGTGTACGCATCTGGGAAACCATTGCCTAGACCAAGGACACCAAAATTTTATCTTGTTTCTTCTAACAATATAATTATTTTTTTTCGTTCTGGAAAAAAAAAGAAATCTTGTTGGTACTGAAGTATAAAACGAGTCCAGGTTAGTGAATAAGACCTTAAATTTACAAATGCAGACCCCAGTCCCCGTGACAAATCTGCACTCGATTGCCATGGCCTCCGTAGGCCCCGGGTGGCACCAACTGGAAGAGCTGCTTTTTCAGCCTTTGCTGACTCTTCGCTTCTCATTTGCTTTGTTTCACCCCCTCCCACATTACCCCATCTCACCCCCACTTTTACAAGGGTGTATCACAACTTCACTAGAGCTCAGCCCCTGAGCAGCAGCGACATGGGCTTCCGCAACATTGCCACAGTACAGGGGCAGTCACTGAGGTTGGGTGGTGGCAAGCACAGAAGGCTGTAGTGGCCCTGCCACGCACAGTTCTCACACACACACACACACACACACACACACACACACACACACACACACACACACACGGCTCAGTAAATTGGGACACTGATGCTGCGGAGCATGCCATCCAGGGTAGCTAACCTCAGAGAAGACTTGCAACCTCATCCCCAAAGCTCACACAGCCTGCCTCAACCCATCTACACATCTTTCCGGAGCTTTCTGCTCAGTCTCAAGCCAGGTTGTTTGATGCCTTTTGGAACAGTAGAGGGGAGAGGGCCTTAAACGGCTCACACTGCTCAACCAGATGAATTTTACCTGGGGAACACATCAGTTTCCCAACCTACCATTCATGTTGCCAGGGATCTGGCAACAGCAAAGGAGATGGACAGAAATACCTGAAGAGGGCCACTTTACAAACAAACAAACAAAAAACAGCGGCCAATAAGCATCCAGCGTTACCTAAACACCACAGGAGACAAGCGAAGGGCTAGAGCAGTCCCCTCCCACAGCGTCTGAAGATAGCAGACTCCAGCTGCTTCTCTACTGCAGGAACACTCAGAAACGGGAAGGTCCACCACTTCCCTCCAGCCCAAGTCACAAGCTCCGCACATCATGAGATCAACACCCTCAGGACAGTGGAATCGGAGCAAATGCACTCATTCCCAGGAGAGGTGACTCCCCAGCTTGGCGTGCTCTGTTTGATCAAGGTCGTCTTTGTACATTGTGTCTCCCTTAACCTTCACATTAAAATTTTGGAGTCTGAGTTTCCTTGTTCTACAGCTCAGCCTGGCCAATAACTTGCCCAAAGTCACACAGGGGCATGAGTAACATTTCGTTTTAAACCTGGGAACATAAACTCAAGCCCAGTGCTCGTCCCAGATCCCAGAAGTGGCTCCCACGGTTAGGACACCAGGACGACATCCTGCTCCTGGACACCTCCAAACAGGCTGTCCAGCATTTCCAGGGACAAAGGACTTTCTAGGAAACAAGAGTCCGTAGGACCAGCTCCTTAATCAATCACAAAAAAAAATGAATTTACACAATCAACCCTCTGGATGTGTGTGTTCTATTATAGGGCAGGCATCCTGGGAAATGGTCACTCACATTAACTCACTGTATCCTATCAGCTCTGAGAAGGAGGTGCTGATACCACGCCCTTCTTCTGGTGGGAGCATGAAGAAGCCACAAGACTCCCGACAATTTTCAAGTGTTCGGTTTCCACCGAGAAGATACAGATGTTCCCATGAAGACACAGATGTCTCCCATCATCTCTGCAAAGGACCCCGTGTCAGGACAACAGCTATGACCCATGTGTTTGAGATTGAACCTAGGATCCTGAGCATGCTAGGCAAGGACTCTGCCTACCACTAAGCTACATCTTCATCCCCCAAATATTTACAGCAAAATTCCTGAAGCCCTGTACATGCCCAGGGTTCGGTATCAACTTAGACTCAGGACCACAGGGGCCAACATCAAACATACTCATCACTGCCAGTCATTGTCACTCCTCCTTCAAGTTAATTTTTGAAAACAAAACAACAAACAAGCAAAAACCCAGGGCTGTGGTGATGGCTGTGTCAGTAAAGTGTTTGCCGTGCAAACATGAGGTCCTGAGTTCGACCCCCAGAGCCTACCTAAAAATTTGGGCATGGTGACACATGCTTATAATTGCCATGCCAGGAGGCAAAGGAGGGTCAGTGGAGGCCGTTGGCCAGCCAGCCTACCCACAGTTAAGGAGCTATGGCCCAATAAGAGTCTTTGTCTCGAAAATCAAGGTGGAATGATCATCTCATTAAATACTGAAAAAACCTTCAACAAAATACAACATCCCTTCATGATAAAGGTCTTGGAGGGAGCAGGGATGCAAGGAACATACCTAAACATAATAAAGGCAATATACAGCAAGACAGCAGCCAACATCAAATTAAATGGAGAGAAACTCCCAGCGATTCCACTGAAATCAGGAACAAGACAAGGTTGTCCACTCTCTCCATACCTATTCAATACAGTTCTTGAGGTCCTAGCTAGAGCAATAAGACAACAAAAGGAGATCAAGTGGATACAAATTGGAAAAGAAGTCAAACTCTCATTATTTGCTCAAGATATGATAGATTACACAAGTGAACCCAAAAATTCTACCAAGGAACTTTTACAACTCATAAACACCTTCAGTAATGTGGCAGGATATAAGATTAACTAAAAAAAAATCACTAGCCCTCCTGTACAAGGATGATAAATGGGCTGAAAAAAATTAGGGACACATCACCCTTCACAACAGATACAAATAGCATAAACTATCTTGGAGTATCTCTAACCAAACAAGTGGAAGACCTGTATGACAAGAACTTCAAATCTTTGAAGAAATTGAAGAAGACACCAGAAAATGGAAAGATCTCCCATGCTCTTGGGCAGGTAGAATTAACATAGTAAAAATGGCAATCTTACCAAAAAGCAATCTACAGATTCAATGCCATACCCATCAAAATCCCAGCAAAATTCTTCAGACCTCAAAAGAACAATACTCAACTTCATATAGAAAAGCAAAAAAAAAACAAACAAACAAACAAACCAGAATAGCCAAAACAATCCTATACAATAAAGGAACTTCTGGAGGCGTCACAATCCCTGACTTCAAACTCTACTACAGAGCTATAGTACTGAAAACAGCCTGGTATTGGCATAAAAACAGATAGGAGGACCAATGGAACCAAATTGAAGACCCCGATATCAACACGTAAAAGAATGAAAAGAGATTCATATCTATCACCATGCACAAAACTCAAATCCAAATGGATCAAAGACCTCAACATAAAGCCAACCACACTGAACCTTATAGAAGAGAAAGTGGGAAGTACACTTGAACGCATTGGTACAGGAGACCACTTCCTAAATAGAACCCCAGTAGCACAGACACTGAGAGAAACAATTAATAAGTAAGACCTCCTGAAACTGAGAAGCTTCTGTATAGCAAAGACACAGTCAACAGGACAAAACGGCAGCCTACAGAATGGGAAAAGATCTTCACTAACCCCACATCAGACAGAGGTCTGATCTCCAAAATATAGAAAGAACTCAAGAATTTGGGTACCAAAAGAACAAATAATCCAATTAAAAAAATGGGGTACACACTTAAACAGAGAACTCTCAACAGAGGAATCTAGAATGGCTGAAAGATACTTAAGGAAATGTTCAACATCATTAGCCATCAGAGAAAAGCAAATCAAAACAACTCTGAGATTCCATCTTACACCTGTAAGAATGGCCAAGATCAAAAACACTGATGACAACTTATCCTGAAGATGATGTGGGGTAAAGGGAACACTCCTCCATTGCTGGTGGGAGGGCAAACTGGTACAACCCCTGGGATATCAGTATGGTGATTTCTCAGAAAATAAGGAAAGCAATATCACTTTTGGGTATATATCCAAAGGATGCTCAATCATGCCACAAGGACATGTGCTCAACTATGTTCATAGCAACATTGTTTGTCATAGCCAGAACCTGGAAACAGCCTAAATGCCCCTCGACCAAAGAATGGATAAGGAAAATGTGGTACATTTACACAAGGAAGTACTACATGCAGAAAAAAATAGTGACATCTTGAAATTTGCAGGCAAATGGATGGATCTAGAAAAAAATCATATTGAGTGAGGTAACCCAGACCCAGAAAGACAATTATCATATGTACTCACTCATAAGCAGCTTTTAGACATAAAGCAAAGAAAAACAGCCTACAATTCACAATTCCAGAGAACCTAGATAACAAAGAGGACCCTAAGAGACATACATGGATTTAATCTTCATGGAAAGTAGAAAAAGACAGACTCTCCTAAGTAAATTGGGAGCATGGGGACCATGGGAGAGGGCAGAAGGGGAGCGGAGAGAAAGGGAGGGAAATGGAAAAAAATATAGCTCAATAAAAACAATTTTAAAAAGCTTTGTTTAAAAAAAATCACTGGAGAGATGGCTCAGTGGTTAAGAGCACTGACTGCTCTTCCAGAGGACCTGGGTTCAATTCCCAGCACCCACACGGCAGTTTACAACTGTCTATAACTCTAGTTCCAGGGGATCTGACACCTCACATAGACATACATGCAGGCAAAACACCCAATACACACACACACAACACACACACACAGAAAACTTAAAATTAAAAAAAAATCAAGGTGAATCATGACTGAGGAAGTATGATATCTGAGGTCATCCTCTGGCTTCCACAGACACTCAACATGTGAGCGTGTGCACCTGCATACACATGAGCATTCTCTGCCCACATTTCAAGTAGTCAACCACTTTCCAAACCATGCTCACAAAGCAACAGAGCCTAAGCAGAAATTCAGTATTTCAGAGATGAGTTGGAAAAGTCTCTTCCCAGAGAGGGCAGACTGGATTTCTTTGCCAACCAAGTATGAGACCAGGAAAAAAAAAAAAGGATCTGAGCCAGGGGGAAGAAGGCCAAGCCTATTCCAAAGAGCCACAAATTAAAAACCAATTATGCAAGGCTTGATAAAAATGTCAGCGGACTGCCTTTATGTTTCAAGTCTCTAAAAACACAAGCAAGCCTGGGCCAATGTTTACACAGCACAGAGCTGACTTGATGCAACTGCGTATGCTCAGGCTAAAACAAGGATGTGTGTCTCAGTCACTTCTGTGAGCACACCCTGGGCACATCACTTGTGCTGGGGAGCGAACTGTCTTCTGAAGTCACCCTGGGCCCAGAGATTCCAATTCACCTTCACCAGTGAGTGAAAGCTTCAAAATGTCCCATAGGGCTCTGCAGAAGGCGGGAAGTTACCAGTGTGAGATCGGCCAGCAGCAGATTTCCTGCCTTGCTTGGAAACTGTCAAGGGGACCCTGCCCTGAAGCTGGGAAGGACATATGAATGGCAGACATATGAATGCCTGAGAGTCACGTTCCCCAAGAGATGTGAGCGCACACAGAGCCTGCTAAGTGTGCAGAAGCCCTAAATTCTACACCCAGGGCATCCCAGGGGGCGGGGCAGGGAATGAAAATGGAGATCTTGAAAAAGCTTCCCAAGCTATGTGGATGATCCACCAAGTTTAAGAATGGTTATTTTGATTCCTAGTCTCTCTCTCCCCTTCCTCCATCTCTTCCTTCTTTCCTCCCCCTTCCTCCCTCCCCCACCCCCATTTAAATTCAGAAATTGGAAAACTAGAGAAGGTAAGACTTGGAGGATAAGAGCAAATGAGTGAGAAGAGATCGAAGCACCGTTCCAAGCTGACAGTTAATAGCAACCAGCCCAATAAGCAGGAGTGGGACCCACCATCCACACGAGGAGCTACAGAACCAGACAGAAGAAGTAAAGTAGACCCGATCCCTGCACCTGAACCCAGAGCACAGACTGGAAAATCCACCAGTGAGCAGCGTGAGAAGGAGACCAGACACAAGACGACAAAGTGCAGGGTGAGACAAAGCGACACGGAAAGTACTTGTACATAGAAGGGGGTAGGCCTGCAGGGGCTAGGGAGAAACCACACACACACACACACACACACACACACACACACAGAGCTGAGCAGGGAGCCTCTTAGGAAGCTGAGACAGGAGGTTCATAAGTTCAAGCCTGGGCTACTTAGGGAGACCCTAGTTTAGAAAAAAAATAATGAAATAAAAGGAGGAGGAGGAGGGGAGGGAAGGGCAGAGGAGGGAAGGAGATCACTGACTGTTTAGATATTTGACAGCACCAATAAGACTCAGTCTGCAGGCAGATGCCCAGCCCAGCCAGACAGTTTCCAGCTTCTCTCCTGGAGGGTCTCATTTTGATCCCTTAAGCTTCCTCCAAACATTGCAGTGCAGTAGCAGGGTGTGGCGGTCCTGTCCACTAGTATGACTGCATGCCTGGTGTGTGGCTGAGTGTGCAAGGGTGAGACCACCAGGTCACAGCTGCCTACTATAGCAGGGTCGAGCTCTCCATGTCAGAAGGGACTAGCTGGCCATCAGGGGATGCAGCACATGAAATAACAGGAGGAAAAGGCCAGAGTCTTCTAGAAAGCAATGCTGCCTTGAAAAGAAGGTAGAGCCAAGAAAGAAGCATTGGCTGTTAAAACACACCACACACACGCACACACACACACACACACGCACACACACACACCCCGAAATCCTCAAAAGGACAGAATGTCCCTAGAGGCCCTGGCCTGTCACCAGAATGAGCACCAGGCTATCTCAACAGATGGGACTGACTTGGCCACTAGCAGGTCTTTAAAACTACAAATGAATTGCCTTCTTTTTTGGCTGAGCTCATGATGATAGCTCTGAACGAGGGGAGGAGTCTATCTCCTTCATTGATAGTTCCGGCCTCGGGGCACAGCACAATGTTTGGCGCGTAGCAGATACTCGGTGGATAGACTGCAGACAAGGAATTGGCCCCAAACCATTTTAATATCATGTCAGCCATTAACAGCAGCATTAGCACAAAGCACTTTGTAATTCATAACCTGTTGCTTAACTCCTAACTGAACTGCTTTCTCTAACTGGACTGCTGTGTGTGTTTGGATGCGGCCCAGGAGACCATTGGTCTTTACAAGACAGATGGCCCCAGAGCCAACTCTGACAGAGCTGCCTGCACAGTGGCTTGGCCCTTGCTCCCTTGGGACCCTGAGACATTGCCACTGCTGAACTGCCATTGAACGGATGGGTGCATTAGGGCTCAGTGTATCCGGCATCCTCAGGCCGGGAGAGTTCAAAGGCCTCACAGAGACATGGGTCATGGAAACAGCACTGGCTGAGGTTAGATCTATTGTCCCCAAAGTCACGCTGGTTTGCTCTTCTCCTTTTGAGTGACCTTGGACCTCACTGAGCCTTGTAGACCTCACCTATAATAACTACATAATAGCAGCCATGGCTTCAGGGATGGCAAGAAGGCTCAGTAGGTAAAAGCACTTTGTACAAGTGTAAGGACCTGAGATGGAATCCCCGGAACTCTTGCAAAATATGAACACATAGCCTGGGTGTCTGTCATCCTACTGGTCCTGTGGGGAGATAAGAAGTAGAGACCAGCCAGGCGGTGGTGGCGCACGCCTTTAATCCCAGCACTCGGGAGGCAGAGGCAGGCAGATCTTTGTGAGTTCGAGGCCAGCCTGGTCTACAAGAGCAAGTTCCAGGACAGGCTCCAAAAGCTACAGAGAAACCGTGTCTCGAAAAACCAAAAAAAAAAAAAAAAAAAAAAAAAAAAAAAAAAAAAAAAAAAAAAAAAAAAAAAAAAAAAAAAAAAAAAAAAAAAAAAAGAAAGAAAGAAAGAAAGAAAGAAAGAAAAAAGAAATGGAGACCGGAGAATCTTCCAAAGCTGTGGAGCTAGGTTAGCCTGACGTACACAGCAGAGAAACCAACCACCACCCTGTTTCAAGATGGAAGGTGAGAGATGGACATTGAAGTTGGCCTCTAATCTCTGCATGCCAGCCATGACAGGAAAGCACCCAACTCACACGCAGGACTGCACAGAGAGGGGAAGAGGGAGAAGGAGATAGAGAATGACCTCACAGGGGCCTGCGAGACAAACCAGGAACCTCACAGAATGACTAGCGCTACACCTGCTGACTGACCTGGGACGAGGGAGAGAGAGCTGTGATGACAGCCACTAGCCATCGCACCCTAGGACCTGGCACGCCACTGTTCAGCAGCACGCTCCCCAATCACGTCACCTGCTCCCTCGACCTCAAATCCCTGCTCTCTGCTACAGCGAGGACATGGGTCACCAGGACTAGGTAAGGAGAGAGAGATCAAGTCTGTTAAGAGCCCCGCACAGAGCCGGGCGCAGTTCATCAGTGCGAACTGGCACCTTAGCATCATTGCAGGAAGTTGTATGAACCTAAAACGCCCGTGGGAAAATGCACAGAGGCAGTTTGTCATACACAGATAGGTCTTCCGCACAACTCCATCGGCTGCAAGGTCCTCGGTCCTCCACCGGCTCCAAGAAAGAGCTTCCGATCCCGCTGTCTGACCCTGGAAGTCAGTTCTAGGGGCACCGCTGGCCTTCCCCGGTGAGGAGCAATTCAGCTGCTCCAACTGCCTCTGCCCCCACAGTGCTGCACCCTGACGGTGAGCTAGAGGACATGCAAATACGCCCTAAAAACAGCTTGTCATCTTCACGGCCTGGATGGTACATGTCTGTGGGTGCCTGTGAGGACAGAGCGTCACTATCGAGTACAGGGCATATGCCACCAGTCTGGGGGTGGCTGTGAAATGTAAAAATACCCAACCCTAAAATGGTTTTTTTTCCTCCAAAAAAAGGAAGCTCCTCCAAGGTCTTTGGGGGAGGTGAGAAGTAGAAAACGCTGCACCCCAGGCGGGTCACAGCTGGGCCAACGCTTACCCGAAGATGCTGGTTTCATGAAGCTACTCACGGCCTCAAAGTTCAATGACACCCTTAAGTTAGCAACTCTCCTAACAGAAAAACCCAGAAAGGACCACTTTCAGGTAATGGGCCTAGGAAGGGGAGAAGCAGAGGGCCAAAGACAAGGGTCTCCTGTGACAGAAGAACGTAGTCAGTCTGTTCCCATTTTGGAATCAGTAGTCTTTAGTAGACACTGGTGATGTCCTTAATCCAGGTAGGTGTCTCAAGCCCAGAGACTCCAGGAGGGACCATGCAATGGCGGGGAAAACAGTTGGCGGTAAGTTGGTAAAACCAGCAGAAAAAGCAGAGCCAAGGTCCTAAGGAGGCATCAGGGTCTACAGTAATCAAGAGTGAGACAGCTTTCTCCATCCAGTTAGCCTTTGGGACTGGAGCAGCGTGCGACCAGTTTTTCCAAATTTTTTGCTGGAAATTTTAAGTGAAATATCGGGTTGGGTTGCTCTGAAAACACTGAGCAGGCCAAAGCAAACACCTCTGAAAGCCAACTCCAGCCTGCAAAGAGCGAGTTTGCTACCCAGGGCAAGCCCCTAGAAACCCTTCTCGGCAGTTTTCATGGTACTCACGTGGGGAGAAGGGACCCAGAGAACAAAAACCCAGTCAATGCACATAGTGCACAGCCTGACACCTTCCTCCATCCCAAATCCCCGTCTCCACAGTTTCCAGCTTCCAAGCTCTGAGTCTCCACTGAGGCTCACCTTAACCTGTGAATGCTTCCTCCAGGCAGGACCACACACACACATGATGCTTGGTTACCGCCTGGTCCCAGCCCACTCCAGCTACCTCTACATCCTACCCCTGGCTCCTTCCAGGTGGTGGATTTTTGGAAGGCATAGCTCGGCAGGAACCCTCACCAGATAAGCCTTTGGACAAACCAAATCACCCGCTCTGGGTGAGGCATGCACTACACTGGTACACACTGGTAACCACTGGTAATCATGCTGGGGACTGTTGCCTCTCACTAGTCACTGGGGAACAGCTGTCCTGACACAAGTGGTCCTGAGAGCAGGCAGCAGGTGCAGGAGACCTCAGAAGGGGGTGTTTCCATGAGTCAGTCCTCTGCAAACCCCATCTCAGGCAGATGGTGCTGGGGACTGAAGCCATGCCTATCTCTGCAGCGGCAGAAAGAGGAAGGCTCCACTCTTTTTCCCCCTAACTTCCCTTGTTCAGCTCCAGATAGGAGCCAAAAAGGGTAGAAGCAGTGATGTGACCATGGACACTGACTTTTAAAAAGAACACGATGCCCTCTATGTTTCCAAACATGTGCACATCTCCATGATTTCTGTTATCCTCCCAGCACCCAGGAGAGACTACTAAATAGGATTAGCATGGCTCTCCTCTCACCTTCTAGACCCACAAGCAGGGGAAGCCTCCCCCCACCCCAGCCCAGTGTGGCTCAAACTTGAACGTATGCATAAATACCCCAGAGCTTAGCAAAAATACAGGTTCTGACCCAGCAGGGCTGGGGTGAAGTCTGATCTGAGTCCCCCGTCCCTCCTGCCGGTTCTCAGACCATGCACTGAAGAGCACAGCTAAGGTTCCAAGGTGTGTTTAGAACCAAACCTGGAAACCTGGGCTTTGGGGAACAAGGGTCTCACCTCGCTCTTCACGGGTTGGGGCCTCTTGCCCAGTTTCACCTCCAGGAAGTGCAAGGGTGCAATCATGGCCCCAATGTTGCGGATGTCAGCGTATTTCAGCTCCTCTGTGGTCAGAGCAGAGCTGGGAAGTCCGGTGAGGGGGCCGAGCCCTGGTAGAGAACCTGCGGTCACTGAAGGGTCTGGGATCTGCCCAGGCATCATAGCAGGAGGAGTGGCAGGCCGGCCTAGAGGGGTTAGAGGAAAGCAGGAGGGGCAGGTTAGCATGAGGAGAAGAGGTCTGTGAACGGCCAGGGCCCATCCTTTCCTCACCAGATTCCCCTGAATCCTTTCTCCTCCCGGGTGTTCTTCCTGCCTGTAACTCAAGTCTTGGTGACGCAGGGAAACTCAGCCAATTGACTCACACGAAGGCCATCCATCCAACTGTAGGCAACGTTTATCTGGCACTGGCTCGGCTCCAGGTTGCCCGTAGTTGTCCCACGCACCACACCAGACCTGACCAGAATCTGCACTAAATCTGGTGGACGAGGTCTCACCAGCAGCGGCGGCCTCTGGAGAGACTGCGTGCGTACAGATGACAGTGGAATCTTAAGCACCTTCGCACCTGTTCAAGAGGCAGCTATTTTTGGTCTGGCGTGGTGCCTCCCCTCAAATCACACATCCTACTCTGCACACTTGCGAAGACGCCATGAATACAAGATGAACCTAAGCAGAGTGAAAGGTGACTGTGTACGCGTCCGATGCCCAAGGAACAGACTGGGGTAAAGCAAAGGGAATGAACTTGCATGCACTTTCTCTGTGCACCACCAGAAAACTCCTTAAAGATCTCTCTACTCTCAGAGCCCCATACAAGGAAAGACAGACACAAACTTGAAAGGGCATAAAAGGGGGATCAGCGCCCAGGGAATTCTTATTTCTTCCTTCCCTTTGCTGAGGAAATCTTATGGGTAAGACACAGTCATTTCCAGGCAGATACAAGGGAAGAAAGTCTGTCTGACAAGAACCATATCTAAACATCTAGACGTATCTAGTCCTCCAGCCCACCCGTCCATCTACCCAGCCACTCTTCATCCTTCTGTCCATCCAATTACTGACCAGCTATTAGGAGCCAGCAGGCACTACAACATGGAGGTCAGAGGCATTAAAACAGCCTTGTATAGGGCATTCTAAAGAAAACCAGTCGCACATGCCAGTGTGGTAAGGGAAGTAAGTTCTTGCTTTTCTCACTGCTCTGCCCAGGTCCATAAAAACCAATCTTTACAGTCTTAGAAATCAAGGGTAGTGGGCAGGCAATGAACATGTGTTCAATCCTCCCATCTTCTTCTGTCTTTTTGTGGAGGACAAATAAGCCATGATGGGGAGATGGACATCTGCTGGACCAGGTTTCTCTGCTGTCGGAGTTCAAGTACTCACAGGCTCACAGGCCAGGTTTGGGGCGACCTGTCCTCATACATAAGTGACCCTGGAGAGTGACCCTCACCACCCGTCCTCATACAATTTCTCGGATCCAGACCCAAGAGAAGGGCAGACCTGGAGTCCGTTTTATCCATGAATACAAGGCACACTCTCCATTTCACCTCTGAGGGTAAAATCTGCTTCCCTACCTGAGTCTTGGCCCTACTTATTTTTAATTTTCACTTTATTTGGTGTGTAAAGGTGTTTCGTCTGCATGTATGGTCGTGCACAGTGTGGGTGCAGTGCCCTGAAGGCCAGAGCAAAGTGCCAGATGCCCTGGGACTGGAGTTACAGACAGTTGTGTGTACTTGTTGTTTTAACTCTTTAGGGGCCCCACCACCCAACTCCCAAATAAATACACAGAGACTTAGTCTTACTTACGAATGCCCGGCCTTAGCCTGGCTTGTTTCTAGCCAGCTTTTCTTAACTTAAATTATCCTGTCTACTTTTTGCCTCTATTCTATATACCTTTCTTTCCTTCTTACTCTGCGGCTGAGTGGCTGACCCCTGACTTCCTCCTCTCCTCCTTTTCTCGTTCTTCCCTCTTCTTTTCTCTCTTCTTTTATTCTCTCTGCCTGCCAAGCCCTGCCTATTCTTTCTATTGCCCAGCTCTTGGCCGTTCAGCGCTTTATTAAACCAACCAGGTGTTTTACACAGGCAAAGTAACACAGCTTCACAGAGTTAAACAAATGCAACATAAAATAATGCAACACATCTTTGCATCATTAGACAAATATTCCACAGCAGAAACAAATGTGACACAGCTTAATATTCCGCCGCATTTGCGAGCGACCATGTGAAGGCTAGGACTGAAACCCAGGGCCTTTGGAAGAGAAGCCAGTGCTTTTTCCTGCTGAGCCATTTCTCAAGCCCTCTGGCCTGTCTCTTAAAAATACAAGAGCGTTTGCACCCTGGAACGACAGACTTCATTGGATGTTATTTGTCTAAAGAAAGGCAGACCTGGATGGTGAGTTGGCCATTCCCACAGTACCGCATGGCCTCAGTCCATCACGTTGCTGACAGAGTCCCTGTTTTGTATGGATCCTTCATCCTAGCTCCACTTATTATACCCTCAATATCTGGTTCTCCCTGATCTTAACACCCTCTTCCCACCTCCTAAGCACCCAGTGTGCCCTGGGCCACCTCAGAAAAGGACCCGAGACTCATTCACACTGAGTGACAGGCTCACAGCTAGGGAAGGCCCTGAACTCATCTGAACCACATCCTCATTTTGCAGGAAGAGACGAGCCTGAAGCTCAGAGAAGTAAAATGACTTGCCCAGGGTCACACAACTAGATAAGGACAAAACCAAGACTAGACTCTGGTCCGCCATTTTAGGACCCTGCCTTTTTCCCATTTCCCTTTGGGAGGTTCAAGAGGTGTTAATGCCTTCAGTAGAAGGCAGTGTCCCCTCCTGACAAACTTTCACCTAAGAGCCACAGTACAGAACCCTCTGTTTCCTAGGAGACCCAGTTCTAGCAAGTTCTGCCTAATGGCTCCAAAGCAGCTTGAATAGGAGGGACAGTCCTGAGGCCCCTCCCACATGGACATACCTTAGCCCCAAGGTGATACCCAGGGTCAGGGACAGAGTGGGGTCTGTGGTGCAGAGGGTCAGGTGCAGCTGGCACAGGAAGAAGCCTCCCCAGAGCACCCCCAGGCAAACAGCCATCTCCCCCCTCCCAGGAGAACAGGAAAGGGGCAGCAGCCAATTCTTCCTCGTCTGTGACAGAGCTTTGCCAGGGCCCAGCTAGTCTACCACCCGAGAACAGGTCACGCCGGCTGTTATTCTGGTGGCCCCACTGCCTACTGTCACCTCTGGCACACACAAGGCACAGTGAAGACAGACTTGGTGAATGAGTATGTGCGAGAAGAAATGAACAGTAGCGAATTCACGGCAGAAGACTTTAGTATGTAGGGTACAGATCTCTCTGGAATCTCATAGGCTCTCTGCTAAGCCACACTTTTACCTCCAGGCCATTCGTTCCCATAGAAGAGCCCAAGAGAAAGCCCTAAGGGCTTTGGCCCGGTTCTCGTCTCAGACATCCCTCGGAGATGGAAGCCAGACCTCATTCTGTTCCCGGAATGGCAGGCTCTGTTTGCAGCTTCTGTTTATGCTCATACAGATGGTATACACGAGACACTAACAAACGCTCCTGACGAGTAATGAATTTTCTGCTACCGAGGAACCCCTTCTGGGAATAGTTGCCCCCCAAATTCTTGCCATTTCTGCTCCCCTATAAGTCTACCCCAAAGACAAATCATGGTCAGGGGACCAGATACCAGGTTTTCCTTTGAAGAAGCAAAAATCACCCTCTCCTTCCCCTGCTTGGGAACGCTAACTGCTCAGGCAAACCACAAAGTCCTTAACACATGCCATTCCTAGGAGGCAGCCACAGCACTGACATTCACCAGGGAGGAGTCATCGGGGCTGCCTCCGGGGGAGGGGGAGGGCGGAGGAGCTGCAGCAAAATGGAAACCCATTCATTGCAAAGCCACCAGTTGGCTATACAAGGCCAAAGGGCAGCTTTTGGTGTTTTGGACAACAAAAACAATTCCACGTGATTTAGGGAATCTGTAAAAGCCAAAGGGTTGGCGGTAAGAGGAATCTACTACTTCGAGGAGGACACAGGAAAGACGACAAGAAGCAAGTCACTCCCCTCAGCACTTGTTCCTGACAGAAACAACTTGGCAGAAAAGGAGAAGTGCATACTGGATGCCCTAGAAGAAAGACCTGGATTTTTCTGCCCTTCGGGGCCTAGGATGTCTGCAGTGAAGATAGACACCCTCCGTGGCTCCATGAGGAACTAGAATCATGAGTACAGATCAAGTTCCCAATTTTCCCCATTTGGGTGCTTTGCCTAAAGCTACAGGAAAGAATCCAACGGGACTATGGCGAGTTGGGACACTGACCAGGGATAAGTTGAAAACCAGTCAATGAAGGGAACCCAAGCTAGGTATGTACCAAAGTATCACCTGCTATTTTGTATGCAAAAATAAAAATTAATAAAAAAGGCAAACAAACAAAAAATCTGGGAAATGCCCAAAGATGACAAGCTCAGTACAAATAGGACTTTTAGAAAAGGCTCAAAAGGTCCCAGGGACCCTAAGCTGCTGTGGAGCTAAGAAAACAGGAGAACTGACACAGCCTCCGGAAAGCCAGCTTGGAGAGAATGGACCAGATGGGCTCAATGGGCAAGAACTGGAGGAAACATTAGTATTTATAAGTCTGTGCTGACTTCCTTGGGGACTTGGAAGAACGCAGTAGGGTGCTGCGTTGGATGCGCAGAATAAAAAAACCAAAAAGCTTTTCCAGGCCCAAAATAGCCAGTGGCAGATATTAACACGAAGTCCTTCCACTCTGAGTAAAGGTAGCCATAATTTATTCAGCTTCCCACCTGCCTTTCTTGTTTACCGTATGAAAAGCAACACAATAAATACCTCACGTCTTTTTTGTACGCCTGTAAGTCACGGTCTTACCTTGGCAAGCTACACACATAAAGGACTCTCCTTAAATAATCAACATCTTCCTCTAGAATGCCAAAAATAGGTTTGTGAAATTTAAAAAAAGAGACTAGTGGAAAGGAACATGGGACCTAACTTCTAGAACATCAGAAAAAGTACAAACTCCCTGGGCCCCTAGAAAGACAGCTGCTCTCCACAGCAGCCAGCCTGGGCTAACAAGAGGGAATAGTGGGCAAATGGATGCAAGATGGCCTCAGGTTTGAGGCTCTGGACTGAGAGAAAGTAGAACAGGAAGGAAGAACAGAGCAGGACATGATTGCTGGTGCAACCCCAGGAGCAGGACGGGAGCCAAAGTCACAGGCAGGCAGCAGTTATCAAAAATCAGGATGACTTAGGAGCTGGGCTCCGGAAGGTCCCCAGGAGGGTAGAATGTCCATGGAAGGAGACAGAGGTGGCAGGCAGTGTCCAGAGTGCCGGACCGATGGTTAGGAATCCCGGGCCAAGTAGAATATGGTGGGGTAAAGAAATCTAGTCAAAGTCTCAAAGCAAGGAAGCAAGGCCAAGGCCAGGAGATGATTTGTTTTCAGTAATCTGAATGGTTCTGCCAAGCAGCCTTCAAAACCTAGAGACCTAGGGCAGGGAGCTAAGGGGCCGGGAAAGCACCTGGATGACGTCAATGGCTGCTCTGAAGTCTACGGGCCAGTGCGAGGGGATCCACGATGCCCGATGGTTCAATGTGAAACCTTTCTATCTTTGGGACCTCAGACAATCCTATGACCACTCTGTGCCTCAATTTCCACGCCAGAAATCAGGAATGACATCGTTTGCCTTGTAAGGCAGTGGAGACAATTAGATTACTTATCATTTGCGAAGCAGCTGGAACAGCCGAGTGGGGAGTCAGCATGGTACCGCATTCCTTCCTGTGGAGGCGCCAGCGCCAGACAACCCCTCAAAACGACCTCTAGATCATCCCTCTCTAGCAACGGTCTCTCTTCCCATCATCATGAAGAGGATTCTCTCCACAGGATTCCCTGCTCTACCAAGCCCCAGAAGGCAGGACTATATTGCACCCCGACAGTAAACTACAGCATTAAAAGGAAAGGTGTTGAGCCAGGGCTGGGTACAAAAGAACAGAAATGAAGCCCGGCACCTTCAACCTGCCTCGGTTTCGCCTAAAGTGTCCTAAAACTTGCAGGTCCATGTGCAGCGGCATGCGTTCTTGGCCGTAGAGTGCCAGCATCTTTTAACTCTTTGGTTGGCCGGGCCACTAGGGATTACTCATGGGCTGCCATGGGAAGACGAAGAGGGACAGCCAGGGTCAGAAGAAGGCACCGTGTACTGGCAGGAATGACTTCTGCAGAGCCGTCCCAGCCATGGAAGAAGGAGGAACAGTCCCCCCCCACAGCAGACTCCTGCTCTTCTCTGAGACCAGAAAAAAAAATGTCTTTCACAAAGCCCTGCCCACAAACACAGCTCTGCCCTCTGCCCAATGTAGAAGACCAATAAATGGCACCAAATGGTCTGTGAAGACCCATACTGAGGAAGGCTATAGGGAACCGAGAAGGTCCTACCACTCCTCCGCCTTCCCTCAGCTCTCTCCCTCAGTGGCAAGGCTAAATAGCACAATGCAGGCGACACACCATGGTGTATGATGGCTTCGGTCCTATAAAAAAAAAAAAAAAGACATTGGCCAGCTAAAGTTTTGGAAACACCAAACCCCAAATCAGACTTAATGGTGGGCTCTGGCCAGCCCTCCCACCTTCAGCGCATGCAAAGAAAGTCTGGAAATTCCAAGCCTGGGTCACTAAAGCATTTGTTTCTGCTGAGTCTCAACAAACCACACACACACACACACACACACACACACACACACACACACGAACACACACGCACACACACACACGCAGGCACACTGAGCTTGGCAGCCCCGGAGCTCCAAGACGGGTAACACAAACCATGGAACTGGCTGCCAAGACAAGCAATAGCATGAGCCAGACCAAGTTTCATTGGCCACCATACGTTGCATATGGCCCGGGACGAAGCCAAAACAGTGTTCTCACCCCCCTCAAAGGCATAGGAGACCCTCTGTTTTCAAACACACCTCCACAGAGCCTTAATTAAAGGAAAATGGAAAAAGAGTGTGCCTGTTACTCTCCGCCTGCCTACAGAGGTATCCACACACGGAGCCCTGCACACTCTTTCTCTTCCTCCAGTTTTGAGCTTCAGACATAATTCATTCCCGTGGAAAGAAAAGTCCGCTGCATTCTGCCGCAGAAAAGAATGTAAGTTGTCCTCGGCCCTGGATAAGGTTGGAGGGGCTGAGAAGAGTTAGAGCTCAATGGCTACAGAGCAGGCCAGTCTGTGCTGATTCCTTCCTTTCCAGGGGGGGAGAGAGAGGGAGGGAGGGAGGGAGGGAGAGAGGAAGAGAGGGAGATGGGGAGAGGGAGCCGGGATATGAACTGCAACGCCAGTAGTTACTCCTTAACAGACAGGGCCCAGAGCTCCTAGCTCTGCAGGTTGAGAAAGGTGGGAGAGGGGCACCCTGCAAACAGGTGGGAGAGACAACAGATCCAGGGAGCAGGAAAGTTCCCTGCTGGCTGCTAAAGTAGGCAGTGGATGAGTGAGGGAGTTTTTCCTAAGTGACACAGTCACCATCCTGAGAGGCGACTGTATTGTCAAAAAAATTCAGAGGCTTTCTCCCCCCTTCCTTCCTGCAGCCCTTCAAACCACACAGCACCCAGCTCTTCCAGAGAGATGCTGGAGCTGCCTGCTCCTCTGAACTAGAGCCAGCATGGAGGGGAAACAGAAGATTCTTTGAGAAATCTATCCTCCCTACTTTAAGCACAGCAAAATCTCAAGCACCCAGAGGCAGAAGAATAGTTCATGTTTCTATTCCCCTGAACCTCAGGTTTCTGCAAAATCAAGAGTCCGGCTCACACCTGAGCCCTGTTTCAACTCTCCCCTAGAAACCTGCACAGGAAGATAAACCTGCCATCCAAGCTGCAGCCAGATTTGTTGAATCAGTGAAAGCGAGCAGGGAGGGGCGGTGATTTTTTTATCCCCTTTTAAAGGGATACTTGGGGATGGGGAAGACAGTTGCTACTGTGGTGTAGATCCTGTTTTCTTGTGTTCACTGAACTAAGGTCCTGGGTAGAGTGGACTAAGATTTTTAACAGTCCACACAGTGCAAGCCCTTCTCAGACACGGACCTATGCCACAGTACCCTATCCTGAATGCCACTGGGGAGGTGCCACTCCACCACACAAGGGCTGGGCAATCTAGCTGGAGCTGTCTCAAACAGTGGATTGATTCCCTTCTTGCACCAGCTTCTCCACCTCCATCCCCAAACGGCCCATCCATTTCTGCAAATGAGCCAAGGCTTTCCAGGCTTGCCAGCTCCCCCAGGGACCCAGGCAAAGCCTGTCTCTGCCACTCCAGGGTCCAGGAGTCCAGATGGAAGGCCTAGACTTCTTGGAGAAGAGGGACAGAAGAGTGCCCGCTAAACTAGGCAGGTTACCTAAAGAAGCCTGCTTACCTTCTTATGTAACCTGATGTGCGAGAACGGGATCCCAAGGGGATCCGGGACTACCCCGTGGTTCCCTTCTAACCTAGCCAGAGCCCGAGGCAATAGTCCTGAGCAAAGGAAGCCCTGTTGGTTAGATACCTTTCCCAATACCCTCCTCCCGGTCCTGCTGAGCTTTGGACCTGGGGCGCGACCTGTCAGTTGGTCTGGGGCGTGCATGTCCCCCTCGAGTTCCCCCGCAGTCCCCACGACAGTTTTCTCCCGCTCACCCCTCCCTCTCCACCGTCCGTGCACAGCACCTCCCTGCACGCGCACTAGGGGAGGAGAGCAGGGCGGGAGCGCCCCGCTGTCCCGGCCGCAGACAGGACTGCCCGGCCCAAGCCGGGAAGCCACGGGTGGGCAGCGGTTGCAGCTCTCCCGTAGAGAGCTCAGGACCCGGGGTCGGTGGGAGCCCCCGGCGGTGGCTACTACGACGATAGCCGCCCCAGGTACCCGCCGCGGCGCGCCCCGCCTACACCCCCCGCCCACCCCCCCCCGGCACCCACCGTGCAGAAGCCGCTGGCGGAGGCGGCGCCCCCGGGCCCAGAACCCGGCTGCAGGCGCCGT
The DNA here is from genome assembly GCA_004026605.1 of Ondatra zibethicus. Classification (NCBI taxonomy): domain Eukaryota; kingdom Metazoa; phylum Chordata; class Mammalia; order Rodentia; family Cricetidae; genus Ondatra; species Ondatra zibethicus. The sequence continues at coordinate 10,857 of PVIU01010460.1, read as the reverse complement.
ACCCACTCCGCGCCGCTGCCGCCCGCTGCCCAGGCCCGTCCCGGCCCGGGAGCCGCCGCGGCGCCAGCCCCGCCGCCGCCGCCGCTGCAGCCTCTGCCGCCGCCAGCGCCCCCCGTCGCGGTCGCCGAGCGTCCCTCCCGCAGGCTGTGGCGGGCGGCGGGACGGGTTGCATCAGCCCCGGCTATATAGCGGGCCCTGAGTCGCGGCGGGGAGGGGTCGGGAATGCGGAACCGGCCGAGCTGCCAGCTCCACACGTCAGAGGGGGGACGGAGAGGAAGAGAAGGAGGGGACGGGGAGGAGGGGGTGTGGATCGCGCGCTTCACACCCACTGACCTTCACCTCCCCCGCCGCCGGCGCCCTCCTCCCGCCGCTGCTCGCACTCCTCCGCCTGCCCGGCCGGCCGGGGCCCTGCCATGCTCGTCCTGGCAGCATCACGGTCCCGCGGCGCGCCCCGACCGCGGCTCCCGAGCGCGCGAGGCAGCAGGACTCGGCGAGCGGTTATGTAAGAGCATCCCCTGCTCGGCCGCGCGGCCGCCACTCCCGAGGCGCTGAGCAGCCAGGGAGGCAGCAAGGCAAAGGCGGCGGCCGGACGAGCGGAGAACCCCTTCCAGCTCAGCCCTCGCTGAACCATCGTCCTCCGTCCGGTGCGCTCTCCTCCCTCCCCCGCCTCAAACCCAGAGCGAGGTGACGTTCAGCGCAGTGATGTCTTCGGACGCTGCAGGATCTCGCAAGCCTGTTTTGTTTTTCCGTGCAGGAGAATGGGCGGGGAGATTAAGGCGTTTGGGACCTTCTGTCCCTACCCACTGTCCACCAAAGCAACCTGAGGTCCTGAAGCCATGCTGTGAGTGGACAGAGACCCAGACTGGAGCTGCAGTTTGTGGCCACTGTTGTGTCAGTGCCTGGTCCAGTTTTACCCAGGGCTCTTTGCCCAATCCTGCAGGCTTTTGCGTTCCAGCAGTGAGCAGACCTGACTTCTGCAAGACCTCCAACAGCCTTCTTCCTCAAGGACTCTCAGGACTGGCTTCCACGCCCTCGTCCCAACCTCCTACGGAGGTGGAGGTAGATGGTAAAGGACACTCCAGAGAAAACATGACAGTCCTTCGAAGAGCCCTTTAGGCAGAAACACATGTGGCACCTGAGAGCTATTACTTTCATCCCAGGTCTTCAAACCCTTGAATGACCAGTCAGTTCCCCCCTCCCCGCCCCCTTTCTGCTTAAGCCAGAGAGAGGTGACAATGTTGACACTCAGTGACTTTCAGACTCCTTTTCAGAGAGATGGCAGGTCATCACCCATAGAAGAAAGGAAGTGAAAGAAAAAGCAGATGCTCAGAGTGAAAGACTTAGACACCAATGAGCCAAGCCGGACAAGCACATCTCCACGTGATTGCCTGCTGGGAGGCATCATTCTCCAGCTTCCCTGACATCTTCCCGCAGGGGAAAAACAGGTTGACCAGGAAGAGACCATCCAATGACATTGCCTGTCCATCCTCACAGTCACCATCAGCAACCTCCCTCAAAACACTTATGCAAGAAAAAAGAAGGTGGGACCTCCAGAAGAACACACTCTGCCAACTCAGTAGTAATGGGATAGTCTCGTAGAAGAACCTGACTCTCCATCCCAGAAAAGCCAGCAACACCTTTACCAGGGCACAAAAATCAAAGCTGGAGACTGTGAAAATGGCTTACATGGTGTTTCTCCCCCAGGACGAGGGTCTGGACATTTATGTGAAAGAAAACATTGAACACGGGAAGCATTACTTTATGTATCCTCTGTTGGGACTTTGAAAAAGCTAAACTGATCTCTGTGCAAGGACTAATAATTAACATGTGTGGTTAAAGTTGGTCCTCTCCAGGGCGTACTTTGGATCATGGCTGGGTGACTGGCAGTACTACTGGGCCTTTACTTCCTACACAAATTAAGTATGCTATAGGGAAGGCACTAGGAAGCCCACTAAGGAGTCTATTCCCTCTCATCTCCCATAATATCCAGTTAGGCTCCCCCTTTCTGATACAGATGTTCTCCAGTTTCATATACACCGGCAGCTAAAGACCTGCCTTCCAGCCATACTGTTTCCTACCAGACCCCTCTACGCAGCCATTGCCTCTGGGAGAGGCTGAGAGGGAAAGGCCACAGCTGGCTCCTCTGTGCAGACTTGCCGTCTCCTGATGGAATTGATCTACCTCAGGCTCCTAGGGAAACAATGGTCTAGCCTAAAGCAATCTGAATTTAGGTGTCTTGTCTCCTGCTACAAAAAAAAAAAAAAAAAAAAAAAAAGGTCCTGATTAAGATACACAGTCATGGCCAGTGAGCTGATTCAAAGGCAATCACATAGCCCAGACCAAAGGGATGAGACTAGGAGTTTTCCCATTGGCTGGGAAGACAGACGACCGGAAGCTGACCTGGAATTCATAGGTGCCACCTCAGCAAGGAAGTTTACTGGGAATAATATTAATGCAAAGAACAGGAGAGGGAAGTCAAGCCACCAAGGAGGGAGTGACAATGAAATGCCCATGGCACCCGGTCCCTACGTCCAGCCAGGCCTGCTTTTCTTCCTACCCCTGGAGATTTCATTTGGGGATCTGTGGACTGTGGCTTGTCTGAAGCAGCTTGGGTTTAGATTTCCTAGTATTTGCTACTGAAGTCTTCACCAAGGGAGCATGTGTTGGAGTGGGGATAAAGCCCAGTTAGTAGAGTGCTCTCCTGACATGGTCCCTAGCACCAGCATACACTGGGCTAGTGAAGCAGACCCGTAAACTCAGCATTTGGGTGGTAAGGGCGGGAGGATCTGGAGTTAACTACATAGTGAGCTTCAAGTCAGCCTGGTATCCGTGAGACCCTAGTTAAATAAATAAATATATGTTGGCTGTCATATCTCTTATTTGGACTAGCCTGTTTTAAAGGTTAATGGACATTGATAAATCCCAAACTCTTTGCTGAGGAAAAAGTGAATTGATGAAGTAAACCAGTTCCCCGGAAGTGTCCCTCCGCATCAAAAGAGGAAGCAATAGTTCTGACTAACCTAATCTGTCGCAGTCACACTCAGTATTTACTGAAAATCTGTTGTATGCCTGTGACCTGTGATGTGCACAAAGACGTGGCTCCTCACCTGTCCCCACCTCCCGAGGAAAAACGAGTTAAAAGCAAAAAATGAGCCGCAAGGTCAAGTGTAGCTGAGAGGTAATTACGTGACCTGAGCCATAGGCACTGCAGGAGTCCAGGCAGGATACCTGCATCCATCTCCATTCCATCTGCTGATGCTGTGGCAAACAAGCCTGAGCTCTCGGTGGAGCATTTACAATTGATACAAAGTCTTCAAGTTGGTTATTTGGGAGCTGCTCTTCCAGAGGACCCATGTTCAATTCCCATCACCCGCATAGGGGCTCCCAACTGTCTGTAACTCCAGTTCCAGGGGATCCAGGACCCTCACACAGACACACATGTAGGCAAAACATCAATGCAATAAAATTAATAAACTGTTAAAACATTATTGGCGGCAGATAAAGGGCAGCCGCTGGTGGCCATTTTCCTATCATGTGACAGGAGTCTGGCCTAGAAAGGAACCAATGAGGAGAAGAAAGTTCAGACATACAAGAAGAGAACTAGCCATGAGCTCATCTTCGAATCACTGAGTCTAACACGTCACGTGAACATGCTGGATTAGTGTTTAGACACTGTAGCAATGGAGTCGACCTCCTCTTCCCTTCTTGAGGAGATGGCTTGAGTCAGGTTTTCTGACACTTGCCACTAAAAGAATGCTGAAGAATACATACAGAAGATATCCAAAGTGAAGTGTTTTAAGGAATGCTGAATTGGCTCCATGGGATTTTATGTTTCTATTATTGCTCATCCATCAAATGCCACCCAACCTCCGAGAGACTAAATACAGAACTGTAGAAACTGCTTTCTCATGGTTCACAGTTGAGCTAGTCATTTAAATAATTTAGTCAGACAACCTCATTTGAATATCTGCTCAGCGCTGGTACCACCCTTATAAAGGAAGCGAAGTAAAAAGGAAATATCGTTACTTCCTGCCCACAAAGAATGACAGTCTGCAGACTGGGAGTGTGAGTCGGGTGGGACAGTGCTTGCCTACCACGTACAAAGCCCTAGACTCGATCCCCAGCATCACAGAAACCAGACATGCTGTCCTACCTGCAATTCCCACACTCAAGAGACGGAGACAGGAGGATAAGGAATTCAAAGTCATTCTCAGCCACATAACAAGTCGGAGGTCAACTTGGCCGATAAGGGACACTATCTCAAAACTAAATAAATAATAAATTAATTAATTTAATTAATAAAACAAAACAAACCACACACACAAAACAAGCAAATAAAAACCAACCTCAAGGTCCAAGAAGATGAATAATATTCATGGAATTGAGGCAAAGAATGATTGTGACCCAAGAAAAACCTGATACATTCTGCTCCTAGAATGGAAGTGGTCCCTGAAGGCAATACTAGGATTGTATGTAGACTCTCCAAACTCTGTTAGATTAAAAATGATGTTTCATTCATATTAAATTTCTTTTTTTAAGATTTATTTATTTATTATGTAGACAGCATTCCTTCCATGTGTGCCTGCATGCCAGAAGGGAGCACCAGGTCTCATTAGAGATAGCTGTGAGGCATCATGTGGTTGCTGGGAATTGAACTCAGGACCTCTGGAAGAGCAGTCAGTGCTCTTGACCACTGAGCCATCTCTCCAGCCCTCATATTAAATTTCAAACAATGTGTTATTAATGAATAAGTACTGACTAAATAAGTGAATGAATTAACAGATTCTGTAATTTTATATTTAAGTTTATATTGGCTCACAGGTCAAGGCTACAGTCCATCAAGTCAAGGCAGCGGGAACTTGTAGCATCTGGTCACATGACCTCCACCGTCAAGAAGAGAGTAAAGAAAGCTGGTTCTCAACTCACAGTTTCTTTTTTACACAGCCCAGGGTCTCAGCCCAGGGCAGGGTGCCACCCACTGTGAGTGAGTCTTCCAAACTCAACCTAAGGAATACTGGGCTGCAGGCAAGTCCAAGGGCCCATCTCCCCGGCGATTTTAGATCTCACCATGTTGACAACTGAGGTGAGCCATCGCAATCGTCATCCGGATTATAACCATCGATGTGATGCTTCATCCAACACAGACCCTGTTGCTGTGTAGGCTTCTCAGATTGGTCAGACTGCACCGTGGCTCCTCTCTCTTCCCTTCCAACATCTGATCATCTTCGACTTTTAAACTCTGTTCCTTATCTCATATGTGAACAAAATAAATAAATAAAAAGGAAAAGAAAACATGACTGCTCCTGGCTTTGGCGGAGCAGGTTTATTGCAGACGTGTGGAAGAGCACGGTCAGAGGGAGAGACACCTGGAAGAGCCCAGCATGGACATGACCCTCAGCCAGGCCGTGTGGGGAGACAGGATGGGGAAGGAGAGGGCGAGAACCAGGTGCAGCAGCCAGGTTAACCAAGAAAGTGGGTAACCAAAATAGCTGGATTATATAGAGAAGAGAATTCAGGGTAGGGGACAGGGTATGCCAGCCAATAGGACCCTATAACAAGTAGGGACTGAAGGATGCAGAGGAAACCTGGCATCAGTGGCCACTTTGATATGTTAAATAGGCACCTCAGCCGTGTTTGTCCAGGGTTTGATACCTAACTACATGTGCTGCCACTTCCAACCGTTTAGACCCGCCATAGAGGTGAAGACAATATCTTTTTTTTTTTTTTTTTTTTTTTTTTTTGCTGTCTATGTAGCCCTGGCTATCCTGGAACTGGAACTCACTCTTTAGATCAGGCTAGCCTCGAACTCAGACATCCGCCTGCCTCTGCCTCCCGAGTTCTGGGATTAAAGGTGTGCCTCACCATCACCAGGCTAAAGGTTTTCAACTCCTGCAACACCAGCCGTGGGCTGCCCTTCTGACTAGCACTTGACAGATTTAAATAAAAATGGGCAGGGCCTAGAAGATAATTTATTTTGAATCCTTGCTGAGGTAGGCAGTCTGGGTTCCGGCTTTCAAGAATCTTCACTGGCCAGGCAGTGGTGGTGCAAGCCACCTCAGAAGGCAGAGGCAGACAGATCTCTGTGACTTCAAGGCCAAGCCTGGTCTACAAGGCCAGCCTGATCTACAGAGCTAGTGCCAGGACAGGCTCCAAAGTTACAGAGAAGCCCTGTCTCAAAAAACAACAACAACAACAACAAAAAAAATCTTCACGGGGCAGATGTGGAGCAGAAACGGAATCATCAGTCATACAGAGCATACCACCTAGCCTGTGAGGAAAGTACTGTATATCATTGAGGAGGAAATTAAACCCACACCGATGACACAGATCTAGCTGAACAAAAGTTATGGTGGGAGTAATTCTGGGTAACTTTTTTTTCTTCTGCTGCTGCATGTCTTAAAACAACCATGGATAAAAAGTTATTTCAGTAAATGTTTGTGGAGGGGGGGATGTCCCCCAGGTTTTCTGAGCTAGGTGACATTTCCTCTGACACTCATCAGTCTTGGTGCGGTGGAGAGGAGTGTGGGAAGGCACTCAGGGGCAGTGACTGGGCTAGTGTGTGTGGGCTCCGGTGGAGGAGGGGCGGGATTGCCACTTCGAGGAAGGCTCTTCCGCTCCAGGCAAGGGAGCCAGGTTTGACACCTGGGTTTTCTAAGCGCACTGCTCTAAGTCAGCCCATGTGTGCTTTCCAGAACACTCCTCCGGCTGAGGTGAGGTAGTCCGCTACCTTGGGGTCATAGATAAAAATGCGCCCTCGGAAACAGCAGAAGCCTCGGGCACGTGGTGCCTGGGTATCTGCTGTCATCATCCAGGGGTGGAGAAGGATTGAGCACACTACTGTGAGAGGCTGCCTCTCTGGCAGGCCTCAAGGATGTCACACAAGAGAGCCCCTCTCCCCCTTAGAGAGGTCTGGGGACAAGGGCCTCTTTGGTACCCAGGCTGGTTCACAGTCTCCTTTTCAGGTTTCATGCCCACAATTCCTGTGTCCTCCCACCTGGCCTGTGGCCAGCCTTCCTTTATCTCCTACACATACCTTCTTAATCTTCCCCTTCCTTCTTTGAAAAGCCTGCCTTCCCTTACAAATGCTTCCTCAAATGTGGGCTTGTTATTTTTACGTTTACCCCTTGAAGGTTTTCTCCCAGAGAGCTCGGGCTGAAGACGGGTTTCAGACCACAGGCTCTGGTTTTATTAATCCCTTCATGGCATGGCTGTGCGTTCTGCAAATGCTTGATTGGATGCACGAGCAAGGTCATTATTGTCAGAGATCGATGAACAAGGCCAGCCTCGTTGTTAGGTGACTAGATAATTAGCCAATTAACTAAATCATTACAAGAGCACACGGGAGAATTAAGAAGTGTCACAAGACAGAAAAGCCGCTGCGACCAACTTATCCCATTATTAGAAATTGTTCTCCAGCCATGCTTGATAGCACACACCTAAAACCCTAGGACTCGGGAGCCCAACAGGGCCATCAAGAACTTGAAGCCAGCCTGGACTCTAAAGTAAGTTCTACCACACCCTGGGCTACATAAAGGAATGTTTGCTAAACATAAAACCACAGCAGAAATTCTGACTGAAACCAGTATGACACCCCAAGGCTATCACTCACTAGGCATGGTTAAGAGCCTTTGAACAATACCTTCTCTGGGACCTTCGTCCTTTTCCTTCCTCCCATGGTTCAAAGTCTCCATGCTGCAGAACATCTCTACAGACTCTATGGCCCAGTCATGACTCTTCCAGGTCTGCTGCCACCTTAGTGTCTCAGACTGTATTTGCACTTTTTAACTAATACCCTCATATTTTAAGATTAGTGGATAATGCGACACAGTTGATCATAGCAGAAAATGTGGGGCCTCACAAGGCCCAAGCGTGAGGCCCAGTGTAATTTCCTGAGCCTAGCTCGAGTTTGGAGACCTGTCTTTGACCATGACTTCCGCATATGAGTGACTTATAACAGCCCCACCTAAACCCACCTCTGCCCAACCACCGCTAATGTGGCAGAATATTACTGGCCCTTATTCCTTACTCCACCTCAACCCATCCCAAGCTTCCTACCCCCATCTCAGCCCTATATAAGTTCCTGCCTACTGCAATAAAATGAGATCCTGCTTCGACAGACTCCTGACTCAGTGTGTGTGTTTCTCCCTGGTGGCCAGGGGGGAGGTCTGGGTCACCATCCCACTCAGCCCTGGGGAAAAGGCCAGCAGGTCTGGCCCTGCCCCTGCCCTTTTTGCCAGAGAACCCGGCAAGAAAAAGGGTGGATTCTGGAGCCAGACTACCCATTTGCAAGACTCTCTGAAGCATAGAAGTTGTGTGGCCTTTGGCAAGTTGTATGCACCCTGTATTCAACTCCCCCTCCCCCGCCATTAATAGGGTCTATTTAATAATGACCACATTATTGTATTATAAACCTGTGAGGAGTTACTGCCCATTCGGAAACGATGCTCATTGTGTAGTAAGGGCTGGAGGCAGTTGTTGGATGTGCTTTTTGGACCTCCACAGCAATGTACTATCTAGCCACTCAGAATCAAGCCACAGGATGATTGGGGCTGGAACATCTATCAAAGGGACCAGTCACTGACAGCAATAAAGGATGCTCCAGAGGTAAAGAGGCACAGAAGGAAGATAGTTCTCTAAACCCAGCAGTCAACCTCAACTGTCCACTGCTCAGACAGTAAGAAAGGAGCACAGAGGCTTGTGAGCAGGGTTCGCCTATCCGTCACTTCTCATGTGGCTCTCAATGGTGGTCATTTTCTATGCTTCCTTCCGTTCTTCAATGATGGAGGATAATATTCTTAGGAAAGTGGCATTGAACTGATTTTGGCCTTAGGGATCCCATATTATACTCTTCCTAATTTTCCATCTAAGGGAACTAAGGCTCATGAAAGCCATGTGTCACAGACAGCATGGGGTGGTGGAAAGATCAGACTGTGCCGGAGTCAGATCCTAGGCTCACAACCCAACCTGGCTCCCAGACTCAGTTACTTCTCCAGGGAAAACAAGGAGTAATCCATACTCACTGGGTCACCGTGAGGACCAGGCTGACCATGTGTGTATGCACCTGACCCAAGGCCTGCATGGAGTTTATGAGGACTCAATGAGGACATTTCCTGGTGCTCTTCTTCACTGGGTAATGGGAGAAAAAAGCAGGGCAGGGGCTGGAAAGACGACTCAGGAGTTCAGAGCAATTGCTACTCCTCAGAGGACCAGGATTCGGGTCCTAGCGCCCACCCACTTGGTGGCTCACAACCCTCTGTAACTCCAGTTCTAGGAGATATAACACCCTCTTTTCACCTCTATGGGCACTGAACACATGTAGATCACAGATATACACGCAGGCAAAATACCCATACATATAAAATAAAAAAATAAAATAAATTTAAGCAACAACAGGGCTCTAAAGATAGAACTACCAGATGGTCCTTCAGTGTCATGAATATTAATTGCCCAATTAAGATCCAGTAAATCTATTTGGGAAGCCAGCAAGAGTACCAAGAGCTAAAGGATTAATGTCCATGTATGAATTTTTAGATTCTGGTTCTTGATGGCACTTTGGACAGGGCTTCTCAGAGAAACCCAGCCCCTGCCTAGCAGCATGTGCTAGCAGCATGGTCTCCAGGGCTAAGTTCCCCATGGGAAGTCTCTCTGCCAACATACTTCTACTGTGAGGTTGAATCGTTAAGGTAAAGCTCACATCTGGGCCTACGGCTTGGCTCTCAGTCTTCTGTTGAGTCCACAAGTGTCACTGCTGGTCTGGACCTCCGGCCATATAACAGGGACAGTGGCCCCCTCTCCCTATCTCAAGTCAAGGTGGCAATGCATTTAAGCGCATCTAAGATTCAGTTGTGCCATCATCTGGGGTGTCAGACCCAGAGTCAAGGAAGGGAGCCAGGTGATGTTTAAGAGATACTGGAGCATTAAGTAGAAGGAGACAGTTCTTCTTTATCTGTGTTTACGGTTTGGAAACTCATCTTCCTTGAACCTACCATCACCTTTCATTTGCCAGCACTGAGTTATATGCATACTTCTGGACTAATCCTGATGGGCTCCGACCCTCCATTCACTTCAGGGAGGCCGAATCCCTGAACCTCCTAGACACTGGAGGACTGTGCAGAGGGGAAGGAGAAAGGAGGCTCTGAGCAATGCAACAGGCTATCCTTGACCCCAGGGACTCATTTTTGTTTGCAATGGGAGAATATTAAAACACCCAGCACGGTAGTGGTAGCATAGGCCTTTAATCCCAGCACTCAGGAGGCAGAGACAGAGGCAGGCCGATCTCTGTGAGTCTGAGTTCGAGGCCAGCCTGGTCTACAAGAGTTAGTTCCAGGACAGGCTCCAAAGTCACAGCAAAACCCTGTCTTGAAAAACAAAACAAAACAAAACAAAAACAAACAAACAAAAAAAAAAAAACAAGAAAAACCCTCACCTAAACAAAAAGACATCACAGTCTGAGGCCATTTGTTGGTGACCGTGCCTTTAATCCCAGCACTCTGGAGGCAGAGGCAGTAGGGTCTGAGTTCAAAGCTAGCCTGATCTACAAAGTGAGTTCCAGGGCAGCTAGGGCTACACAGAGAAACCCTGTCAAAAAACAAAAAAAGCACAAAAGCACAACAAAAATAAGGTTACAAATCGAAGGTGGCTTTGAAATCTGCCAGCTGGATCCAAATTGCACCTCATAAGGACTAAAAGTCCTTGAGGACTCTATACCCCCAGAGCTCAGGGTTGATTACAGGATTGTCATTTCGTGTGTGTGTGTGTGTGTGTGTGTGGTATGGTGTGTGTGTGTGTGTGTGGTGTGTGTGTGTGGTATGGTGTGTGGTGTATGTGTGTGGTATGGTGTGGTGTGTGTGTGTGGTG
>PVIU01010459.1:0-69981 GCA_004026605.1 Ondatra zibethicus | reverse complement strand
CCTGGAAACAACCTAGGTGCCCCTCAATGGAAGAATGGATCAAGAAAGTGTGGATTATATACTCATTAGAATACTACTCAGCGGTAAAAAACAAGGACATCTTGAAGTTTGCATGCAAATGGATGGAAATAGAAAACGCTATCCTGAGCGAGGTAACCCAAACCCAGAAAGATGATTATGGTATGTACTCACTCATTAGAGGCAGGGTCTCTTTATGTAGTAAACACATATAGCTCCCTAGTTCTCAGTATAATTAATGGTACTTGCGACTTACTTAAAAATCAAAGCTGGTTTTGGAGTTTGACAGTGGCTATCCTTCCCTAATTCCAAGCATGTTGTTAAAAGAAAAAGTCGGGAGCTGGAGAGATGGCTCAGTGGTTAAGAGCACTGCCTACTCCTTTGGAGGTCCTGAGTTCAATTCCCAGGAGCCACATGATGGCTCACAACCATCTATAATGAGATCTGGTGCCCTCTTCTATCTGATACTCTCTTCTGTCATGCTGGCATACATGCAGATAGAGCACTCATATGTATAAATTTTTTTTTAAAAAAAAGAAAAAGTCATAGTTTCTGTCTCATATCAGGAGCCACCTGGTATGGGACAGAAGGAAGATAAAATATTTGATATTAGGGACTAATATCAAAACTCTACTTTCAAAAAATTTTACTTCTCCTCATACCTATTTTTTATGGTACCTTTCGTTTAATATATGTCTGTATGAATAATAATTGAGTTTTCCACAATGAACAATAAATTTTCCTGCAGTAATCTTTGGAATTTCCAGGAAGAAGATGGGGCCCCACCTGGTTGATATGACATCATTATGCTGATAGCACCACTCTAAGATCAGTTTTGGGTTGCAAGCTGCTCAAGATGGTTCCAACTTGGCTAGCTGAGATGGTGCACCTTCTTACAATGTTCTGGCCACAGCTTCAAATAAGAACTTCAGAAAACCCTATCGACTACTCAGAGACTATCTGCAATTGTACCAGACAGTAATCTTGAAACTTAACCATCATTTTAGTTTTTATAAGATCCCATAGAAATAACATCACCCCAAGACAGCTGCAAGTAATTCTAGAAGACGACGTCCCCTCTCCCAACAAAGTTTGTCCTCAGGGTTAAGGATATCTATTAGGGGTTGGTTATAAGTGGTATATGGTTGGGGATGGAAATGAAGCAAGCTCAGGGATTTCTTCTGATAAAAAAAAGGGGGGGAATTGGATGGGATAATAGGTAGATTAAATTATTATTCATGAGCTATTATTTATAGACAATGTACATTGGTATAGATTCTTATATACTGATACAAATTAGTTATATTGAATATGCTATTTCTGTTTACAATATTTGTGCACCCATGCAAAGCTATTTTGTCATATTGTATGCATACATGTTTCTACCTCTGCTTAAGACATTTAGACATATTAATACAATTTTAGATCACACTGAACTAAATGCTGGGCACTGAAGACACTCCACTTGGAGCTTGTTTTCTTCTTGGCAAAACTGGCCTCAACCACTGACAAAATGCATGGTGTCCAGACTGGACAAGCAGGATACAAGCAAAAAGACTCCAACCAAACTTTGCCAAGACAAGGTAAGATGATTTTTCAAATTTTCAAATTTTCCTGCCTCTGAAAATGGTCTGTCTGTTACTCTAGGCCTTAGCCAAAGTTGGTTGCCCCAACGTTGCAAATGAATGTTTGGGTGATTGCTCAGGTAGCTGGTTGTCTGTCATTTATTGCATCTTTTGGAAGTTGCTAGATTGTACTTCCTGTTTACTTAAGTAATATTATTTCCCTTTTCAGCTCTTTGATGGGGTTGAAGACTTTCTTCTCATGACTTAGCGAAGCCATTTTTAACATAGGAGTTAGACTCCTTAGGCTAGGATAACTTTTGAAACATTTAGCATATGTTTCTTGTTTGATGTTGTTCATGCTGGTTCTAATTTTTATGGATGTTTTGCCTCTTCTTTTTCCTGGACAATACTTGATATTTGTTATTGTATATAGTTTTGTATTAGGCTTAGAACTCTCTTATTTAGACAAAAGGGGGAGGTGCTGTGGGAACTCCCTCAGCCGATAGCCTTTAAGCTACCAGCCCACTTTGGGTGTGGTCTCATATACTATAAATGCAGATGAAAAGCGTGTGCAGGCCTCTTGACTGCTGGATTCAGTTCCAGTTCCCAGTGCACACAGAGGACTATGGATTGCTACTCTTTCTGTGAGTTTATTCCCAGATAAATGAACCTTTGTACTCCGGGGTATTATGGAACTCTTTTGTATACCAACAATGTAGCCCTGGCTCTCCTGGAACTCACTAGGTAGACCAGGCTGGCTTTGAACTCAGAGATACGCCTGCCTCTGCCTCTTAGCACTGGGATTAAAGATCTTAGCCATCAAACCTGACAAAACATGGCTTTAAAAGGAACAAGGCAAGAGACTTTGAACTTAAGATATCCAAGTAATAGCAACTCTAGTTGCTAGTGACAATAAACAAGAGGACAACTGACAAGATGGCTCGATGGGTAAAGGTGCTTGCTGCCATGCCTGATGACCTGGAGCCCACATGATAAAGGGAGAATCAACTTTCACAAACTGTCTTTGTGCGCTCTCTCTCTCTCTCTCTCTCTCTCTCTCTCTCTCTCTCTCTCTCTCTCTCTCACACACACACACACACACACACACACACACACACACACTCACACACGCACACACACTAAATGCATAAAAAAATTTAAGAGGGCTGAGCCGTGGTGGCACACGTCTTTAATCCTAGCACTTGGGAGGCAGAGGTAGGTAAACCTCTGTGAGTTGAGGCCAGCCTGGTCTACAGAGCCAGTTCCAGGATTGCCAAGGCTACACAGAGAAACCCTGTCTTGAAAGAAAAAAAAAATTAAGAGGAAAGAAAATTATTGATAATATTTTACAGAGCTGACATGTATGTTCAGTACACAAAACTTACCAGGGTGAGCTGAGCTATGCCTTTAATCCCAGCACTCCAGAGGCAGGTGGGTCTCTGAGTTCAAGGTGAGCCTAGTCTATAAAATAGCCATAGTCCACAGGACTAAACAGAGAAACTATCTCAAACCAGACCACCCCCCAAAATTATATCAGGTTGTATTTAAGATTTCTGTACACATGCACACACACACACGCACACACAGTACACTTGTACACATATATGCACGTGTACACACACACAGAGAGTTTAAAAGAAAGTGAACATCAATTCTTTTTAAGATGGTTTTTAGGGAAGCTGGAGAGATTGCTCAGTGGTTAAGAGCACTTGCTATTCTTGCAAAGGACCAGGGATCAGTTCCTAGCACCCACAAAGCATCCAACAACTATCTGTATCTCCAATTCCAGGGATTCTAATGCCCTCTTTTGGCTCCCAAGGGCACTGCACATGGTATACAGAGGCACACAAAGGCAAAACACTAATACACATAAAATAAATGTATATATTGTGTTTTCATTTTCACTTAATTCTAGGATGGTTTTTATTTCCCTTTGGTTTCTCCCTTAAACCAACTGTCATTTGGTAGTATGTTGTTTAGTTCCCTTGAGTCTGGGTACTGCTGTTGTTTCTATGATTGTTGATATCCAACTTTATTCCTTTGTGGCCAGATAGGATGCAGGATGTTATTTCAGTCTTCCTACATTTATACTGAGACTTGCTTATGTGCTAATATGTGGTCAATTTTGAAGAAAATTACAATAGCTGCTGAGAAGAAAGTGCATTCTCTAACGAGACACCATACAATACCAAATATAATCCCTAGTACCAGGAATGGACTACCTCTTTTTTGAATTGTTGCCTAACAGGGTCCCATAGACCAATCCCCTAAACATTATAGGCTATTGCCAATGCTCTTGGTTACCATCCAGAATTTGACAGTAATATCTTATTGCTGAAAAGCACCACCTACTTGAGTCACAGAACATAGAGAAATCTAGCAAGCACTCACTCAAAGATTAAGTCATATTGGTTAGCTTTCATAGTGCTGGAAGGTACTATGTAGACCAACAGAGGAAAAAGTAACCATCAAACTCATCCAGCTATGCACACAGCAAGCTACACTAACGGTGCATTAATAGCACAAATGTTATGGGAGTAACCAGCCAATTCTGACTGGATTTAAGGCCTGCTCCATGAGATGGAAGCTATACTTGACACTAAGGCCAAGAACCTGTGGCTGGAGAGGTACCAGGATCAAAGTGGAAAATCTACGACTATTATTCTGCTAAATGCATATAGCAATGAAAATGACTCTTAATGACTCATGTCTATAACCATTGACCAGTGTGTCCCTCAATCCTCATCAAACTTCTCTTGGTGATGGCTATTAACACAGAAACCCACAATGGGCCAATGAGCAGAGAATAAGAGACTTTGGAATGATCAGCCCTAAATGGGTGCCTATACCACACCTCTTCCCTCAGGGCTCAGGGATCTATACAGAAGAACAGAAGACTGTAAGAACCAGAGGTAACTTCAAGAGTTTTCCATACACAATAGGCGGGTACACTTATGAACTCATAGTGAGACTGTAACAATATGTACAAAAACTGTGGAAGCTCACACCAGACAAAGTCCTACCCCAAGCTTAGGAGCTATTGATATCTGACTGCTTCTGGGAAAGAGAACCTCACCTCTCTTCAACCAAGTGACACCAGGTCTATTCATCATATTCCAAAGCATGCCCCATACTCAGAAATAGCTAAAAACACAAACTGGACTAGATGGAAAAGCAAGGAGGAGAAGAAAGAGGAGGAGGGGAGGACATGAAGGTAACTGGCAGGGAGGAGGAGGACATGAAAGTGAGTGGGCAGGGAGAAGGGGAGGACATAAGGTGACTGGGCAGGGATGAAGGGAGGACATGAAGGTGAGTAGGCAGGGAGGAGGAGAGTATCTGGCAGGGAGGAGTTGCAGAAGGAGGATGAACATGATATACTGTGTGAAATTCTCAAATAAATAAAAACACTATTTAAAAAAATAAAAAGGGGCTGTAGAGATGGCTCAGTGATTAGGTATACTGGCTGCTCTTCCAGAGGATCAGGGCTGGGGGTTCAATGCCCTCTTCTGGACTCCTCAGACACCAGCTATGAAAGACACGGGTATCTATTCAGGCAAAATACACAAAGAATTATCAAAAATAAAAATCTTAAAATGGTTTTCAAAACCAAATCATACTATGGACACTCAAATTCAAATCAAACTAGTCATATGCTACCCAGCAAGCTATTATCCTCAGAGTGCCTACGTAGTATTATTTAAAAGAACAAAGGTAAAAATGCCTGGCAACAGTGAGTTCCATTTACAGGAAAGCAGAATTTAACACTTACCCAAAAGAAGGCAGGACTCTACGTGGCTGATCTCGGGTCACTGTCACTCTGATCTTTGGATAGTCACTTATTCCATTAGGAGACTTATTACCTTTAAGAACACATTTGTAATGAGAGGAAAAACTACCACTGTGAACAGTCTGCAGTAGGACAGAAAATTTACATGACACAACTAACATCTTTTTCAAAGCACGGCACTCCAGCATGAAAGTTACAAAAAACATTAATGAAAAGAAATGGTGATTAGGAATGCAGCTCTGTGATACATACACTATCCTAACATGCATGAGGCCATAAGTTCAACTTTCACAAAACCACAACAGTAATCAAGTAGCTGATAGTAAAATACTATGCTTAAGTCAAATTCACTTTACATAAACTTTAAAAACCATGAGCTAAAAGAGACCTTGCTCCTTACGCTGTTCTCTCAGTCTGGCTGCAGCAATGTCAAGGAACTAATACACAGGGTACATGTGTACTCATCTTTGCACTTCTGTGCCACAAGGTACCCTAACTAAAGTATGAGGAATATAATTATAAAGCTTCATTTCTTTAGCTTTGGCTTCTGAACCTCAACTCCTGTAGCACTGATTTTCACTAGCTACCTCTTTCAAAGTACAAGTCTACCTACATGGCAGGCACTAAGACCATTCTTCAGAACTCTGGCTTCTTCTGAGCTTCCCACAACACTATTTTTGTAGATACAAATACAATTACATTCCCCCTTCAGGGTCTAATGGCAACATGGAAGTCTATACAACTGTAAGAAGCAGGAACTTAGGGTTGCACATTAAATATATGAACACCGAGCAAGAACAAGGTCTTCTGCTATTCCTGACGAGTTGATTCAGTGCCTAGCACATAGTAAGCTCTTGGGAATTTTTTTTTAAAAGATTTATTTTTATTATTTTTAAATTATGTGTGAATGTGTATATATATATGTCTGTGTGTGAGTTCAGAAGAGGGTATCATACTCCCTGGAGCTGGAGTCCAGGTTGTAGGTACTGGGATCCAAACACAGGTCCTCTACAAGAGTGCACACTCTTAATCCCCCGCCCCGCCATCTCTCCAGCCCTTTCATGTTATTTTTTAAAAAGATTTATTTATTTATTATATATAAAATGTCCTGTTTGTATGCCAGAAGAGGGTACCAAATCTCATTATAGATGGTTGTGAGCCACAATGTGGTTGCTGGGAATTGAACTCAGGACCTCTGGAAGAGAAACCAGTGCTCTTATCCTGAGCCATCTCTCCAGCCCCCTTTCATGCTTTTTAATCAATGAGACTTGATCTGCAGTCACACTAATATATATATAACAAAACACAGTAGTCAACTCAGACAAGAATGCTAAAATTAAGCTACAGGATGAACACCCTTCAGGTGAAACCTGAGTGCTGACAACGAGGTTTCCAGTTTCAGATTTCAGAGTTTAGACCAGGGATGCTCAAGTGCTGGGGCCCATGAAAAACTGTAAAACTGATCCCAACAATTTAAGATAAAACCTATACTTGGTGTTGTTCTTGTTCTTGTTTTGTTTTTCAGGACAGGGTTTCCCCATGCAGCCCTGGTTATCCTGGAACTCACTCTGCAGACCAGGCTGACCTCAAACTCAGAGATCCACCTGCCTCTGCCTCCTGAGTGCTGGGATGAAAGGTGTGCGCCACCACCTGAATGGCACCTGAGAAACAACATCCAAAGTTGTCTTTCAACTAAAGTACTCTACAAGATAGAACACTTTCAAACACAATGCTTAAGACTTCTGACTTGCT
This sequence comes from Ondatra zibethicus, assembly GCA_004026605.1. Lineage (NCBI taxonomy): Eukaryota > Metazoa > Chordata > Mammalia > Rodentia > Cricetidae > Ondatra > Ondatra zibethicus. The sequence goes on along the minus strand of PVIU01010459.1, from coordinate 62,859 downwards.
CTTATTTACTTGAGGTTTGACTAAAAAACAAAACAAAACAAAAAACTAAAACTGAGTGCATTATTGGCCCCTTTTCCAGATAAGAAACTGAGACACACTGAGGTCAAAGAACTTTTTAAGAGTCCTATTTCTGGTAAAAGGCGGACCTCAAACCTACTTGTTTGGACGGACAGTAAAGAGACTAGGCCTTCATTCTCATCCCACCCAAATGGGTGCTTTCCTTTCACATCCTGCAGGCCAAGGGGTCACAGGCAGAAGGGCAGCTAAGAACAGTCTGACACCTCACCCAGTTTCAGCATGCTGTTGCAGGATCCAGAACCCGTCAGTTCACAAGATGAAGAGCTCGAAAATACCTAAAACAAAGCAGTCGCTTCTGTAGCATCCCGGCTTGCAACTTAAAACATTTCTAATATAAAAGCTTACTCTATTCATGAGTATTTTCAAGCTAGCACACAGAAATAATATCGTTAAGATAAAAAAAGCTGTCAAAACTGACAGGAGTTAAAAAAAAATTACATTTTCCCCACAAATACTTAAACAAGAAAACAACGAATTTCCCTTCCAAGGTAGAGCCCACTGCATGGTCAGGCTGACCTCATACTCACTTGGCTGGGCTTTTGTTCTGAAGAGAGTACTTGACTCTGTAGCTCGGGCTGCCCTGGAACGCACTATGGAGCCAAGCTAGTCTCAAGCTCACACTGATTCTTCTGCCTCCACCTCCTAAGGATTACAGGCATTAGCTACCACACCTGGCTTTTTCTTTTCTTTCTTCTTTTTGTTTTTTAGGCAAGGGTCTCACGAGATTGTCACAAATGGTCCTAAATGTCCAAACTCATCTAACTCTCCTACAGCAGCCTTGTGAGCACTAGGATCATAGGAGTGTGCCATGAAGCTAAATGAGCCAATATTCTTCTTTAAAAATACATACCTCCGTGTGTGTGTGCGCGCGCGAGTGCAAGCATGCACCAGTGCCTGTGCATGCATGCATGAAGGTCAGAGGACACCTTCCAGGAAACTGTTCTCTCTTTCTACAGTATGGCTCCTGGGGATTGAATTAAGTTCATCAGGCTCAGCAGCAAAGCCCGAGCTTGCTTGAGTCTTTACTCACTGAGCCATTTTGCTGGCCCCCTAACATTCTTTATAAATATTTTTAAAATACTTAAATTTTTACCTTTAATTTCTTGATCTTCATATCAAAGCTAATAATTGCATAATCATTTCTGGAAATAAGTCAATCTATATGTTAATTCCCCCAAAAGACTGAGAATATTTTTTAAATTCAATGTTTTAAAAAAATATATTGCAATGTATAGTGGTATTTTATTTGTGTTTTAATAAAGCTTGCCTAAAGATCAGAGTGCAAAGCTAGCTATACTAGTTAGCCATACAGGCCAAGCAGTGGTAGCACATACCTTTAATCCCAGCAGCCACACTAGTTAGGCAGTGGCGGTGCATGCCTTTAATCCCAGCACTAGGGAGGAACATAAGGCAGGAGGAGACAGGAGATCAGGTCTCAGTCTGCAGTCTGAGGTCTGGTGGAGAGCACTGCAGTCTACGGTCACTCTGAGGACACGATCGCCCTTCTGTTTGTCTGAGCCTTGGTAGAGGGAAGAGCTCTCTAGTGCCTTGACTGCTTTGCTTTTCTCATCTTCAGCTTGAACCCCTTTATCTGTCTCTGGGTTTTTATTAGTCATGCTACAACAATGTAATTTTTTTTTCAAACTAAGTACAAACATCAGTGTGTAGGGCTAGAGGTACATAACTTGTACTTAAGATTTAAAAGACCCATATCAGGCACCCCTATAATCCCAGTACTCAGGAGATAGAGCCAGGTGCATCTCTGTGAGTTCAAGACCAGCCAAGTCTACATAGTGAGTTCTAGGACAGCCAGGGCTATGAAAAGAGACCCTGTCTGAAAACAAAAGATATACAAGGTCCTGGGTCCCATTTCCACACAAAAACAACAAAAAGTGAAAGAAAGACCAGTATCCCAGCCCCACTGACCTCTCCTGCAGGGGCCACATTCCGTGTTCCATTACAAGCAGAAGACACCATGGGTTTTGTGGTCAGCTGGCATGGGAATCCAAGTAAACTCGCAGCATTGTAGAAACTGCTTTTCACTTGGTGAATAATGCAATCTAGAAAGTATCAACAAATTATAAACACAGCATTAACTTGCAGAAAAAAAAATTATGTTTTGAAAAGAACCTATCTTAGTTTTTAATAAAGTCTTATTTTGAACACTGAAATAAAAAATGTATCTATAAAAGTACTTTGGGGCCATCAAGATGGCTTAGTGAGTAACAGTGCTTGCCCTGCAAGCCTAGCAACCTAATGTTAATTTCCAGAACCCACATAAGGATGGAGAGAACTGACCCCACAAAGTTGTCCTCTGACCTCCACAGGCACGTCACGACACAACTCCACTTGTGTGTGTGCATCATACATACATGAATAATAAATACTTCTTCCAACTGAAAAAATGGAATTCTAAAACATGAATTTTGTTTTAATCAACTACCACAGCTGCTATGAAATCATTAAACTATTACTTTAGTGCCACAAACTGACTCACCAAGAAACGATCTGCAATAGCAGCTTTTGAGCAGTAACCTTTGCAGAATACATGAAAAGAAACTTCAAAGAGATGAGGGATAAATGAACAAAGAACACACAGACTGCCAGGCATGGAAAACCTATAGAGAACACTGATACTCACTCACTAGTTTCCCAAGCAGGTAACAGTATGATCACCTTAAACAGTCATCTACAAAGGCCCTCATAAATCCTGACTGAGGGAAAACAAAAACAAAAACAAACAAACAAACCATCTCTTGAGCATCTGTGACAAAGAAACGCTATCTCACGACTGAACCAGATGCATTGGACAATTTCAAGCTCACTTCTTCCTGGTACTAAAGATTACAAAATCGAGAAGTAAATGAATGGGGTAGGGGGATTTCAGTGCTCCTCTACTTCCTTCTTTTATACTACTTCCTCACTTCCTACACATCTATGTTTCCTACAGTTTCCTTTATACTCGCCAATTAAAGATATTGTAAAGAGTTAGTTTCTTCTTCAGAGAAAAATAGGCTAAAATGGTGGCTTTAAGCAACAGAGCTCCAATGTAGATAAAATACAAAATAAATACTCTCTAGAAAGGGGAACGGCTCAAATAAGTGAGAAAATGTGTTGGTCAGGTGGAGCAGAATCCAACTTAGAAGTAATTTACATATTTGCTGACCACAATGGTGTACACTTGTAATTCCAACATTCAGAAGGCTGAAGCATCCTGTTCTAATTAGGGTTACTATTACTGTGATGAAATGCCATGACCAAAGCAACTTGGAGAGGAAAGGGTTTATTTGTGTTACACTCTATCATTACTGTTCTTCAAAGTCAGGACAGGAACTCACACAGGGCAGGAATCTGAAGGCAGGAGCTGATGCAAAGGCCATGGAGGGGTGCTGCTTACTGGCTTAGTCCTCAAGGTTTGCTCAACCTGCTTTTTTTTCCCCCCCATTTGTCTGTGTGTTGGTGATTTGTTTGTTTGTTTATTCTGAGACAGGGTTTCTTTGTAGCTTTGGAGCCTGTCCTGGAACTCACCTGCTTTCTTACAGAACCCAGGACAACCAATCCAGTGGGAATACAATGGGCTGGGCCCTCCCACATCAGTTACTAATTAAGAAAATGCCCTACAGGCTTGCATAAGTCAGATCTTATGGAGGCATTTTCTCACTGAGGCTCCTTCTTCTCCAATGACTCTAGCTTGAGTCAAGTTGACATAAAAATAGCAAGCATAATTCCAAGTTCATGAGGTGAATCCCAAGTTGGAGACCAGCCTGGGCAGCACAGTAAACTTAAGGATAGCCCGTGCTACATATGGAGAACCTGTCCTAAAAAAGAGAAATACTAACATTTTCAAATTAGTTGTTTTTCATTTCAGGAATTGGGAGACAATTCCAGGTTATTCCTACAATAAGTTGAAGGATCGTTTCTACTCCTCTGATTGGTGTTTATTCCACAGACTCCGGCAGACAAGACATACTTCTTGATGAGAGTAACAGACACTAAAGTATTAGAATAAAGTACTTTCCTACAAATTTTATCAAAAAATGGGTCTATCCTAATACTGTGTTAGCTCATTAGACTCTTACTAAGGAAGGTCTCACCTATAAAAGAGGCTCACATAACCTGGTGTTCCTGAGACTCTGTTTCTCACAGTAAAACCATGGCTTTGCGTGGATGAGGTCCCCTTCCCTCCTTCACCTCTGCTGTCTCTTCTCCCCAAAGCTACCTAAAGTTGCCCAGAAGCCAGATGTGGTTACCTAGTAATTTCGTGTAAATTAGTGAAAATTAAAAATTCAGTTCTTTATTGAAGTGTGATGGCTCACACTTGTACTCTAGAACTTGGGGGACTGAGGACAATTTGGATTACTTAAGACACAGCCACAGACACACACACACAGAATTTAAAAACCTTGAATTCTTTGAGTTAAACTAGCCATACTTCAAGTACATCACTGCAAGAGGAGCTGCTGGTCAGCACGCTGTGCTACCCAGTTGCATCTCCAGTTCAGATTCCTTTCTGCTGTTTGAAATCAAACTCTGTATTCAACAGAAATGATGGAGTGGGGTGATCCTTAGCACAGAAGTAGATGACTACCGTACACAACTAACCCAGGAACCTTCTCTAATACCACCAAAGTGTTTTGCAGTACGAGGGACTGAAATTGGGTGTTGAGTATATTAGACAAGCACTGAGCTTATTCCCACCCTCTAACTACTTTACTTTGAAACCGGGTCTCATTCAGTAGTCTAAGTAGGCTTTGAACTTTCATCTACCGGCTTCGACATCCTCAGTAGATAAGACCAAAGGCCTGTCTTAGCCAGGCCCTGGGTACCACCAGTTGTTTTGTGTTTCTGGTTTGGTGTTTTGTTTTGTTTTGTCATGTTGCTTTATGTATTTTACTACATTCAAGTACAAGCTAATATTTATTTATATTTTTTTAAAGAAGCTCATTTTTTTCTTAGTTAAAAATGATTATAATTAAGCCTAGTGTTAATTTTTTTAATTTCCTGTAACTGTGTAAGATCAAGACATACTCAGTATTTATTGGATTTAAATGAAATAGCAACAAGTTCCACAGTTAACCAACACATCTGGAATAACCCAAATTCACAAGCACTGTTGAAAAAAGGGATCACACTATAGTGTGCTTTGCCCTTTAACCTGCTTTTATTCTTGTCTACCAGGAAGATACAAGAAAGCAGATGAGACAACAAATCAGATTGGTTCACTCAGCCTGATGAATCTGATCAGTCAGTTTAAACTGGTGCTTAAAAATATAGAAAACGTCACTTTTTATTACATAATACTTTAGCACTTTAAACATTCCCTGCATATATCTGAAGGACAGTGGTTTAGGGAAGGTTAGGAAAGAGGCAACTTGTTCATTGTCGCAATATTTTACCTTTTGAATTTTGTTCCATACATGCATTTTTCCTACTAAAAAGAAATGAATTTTTAAAATGTAATACCTAATCTTGGTCTTTTAGCTGGGATTTCATCAGTGTCCACTGTAGTAGAAAACAGAGTGCTGTAAAGAAAGGAAAAGAAGTATGTATACTTATGCAACATATGTATTTCTATAAATAAACTTACTCTGAGCTGGAGGTGTGACTTGGTTGTACAGCACGTGTTTAGCATGTAAAAACCTCTGGGTTCAAAACAGAGCACCAAAACATACCACCTGACATTCCTAATTCCACCTACAATTCATAAAATGGGATGAAACGTATAAAACAGAATACTATTTCTAAATCTTTTTTTTTTTATTTTGGTTTTGGTTTTTCGAGACAGGGTTTCTCTTGTGTAACAGCCCTGGCTGTCCTGGAACTCACTTTATAGACCAGACTGGCCTCAAATAAACAGAGATCTACCTGCCTCTGCCTCCTGAGTGCTGAGATTAAAGGTGAGCACCACCACTGCCCAGCTGCCCGGCACTTATTTCTAAATCTTAAGAAAGACCCAAAACTTCCTATCTCGTAATGAACCAATAAATCATTTGTTTTTGGAACAATAACTCCAAAGGCAACCATTTTTTACTTCAAGTGTCAATATTAGCAGCCTTAAGAGGTATGTTATTGGGTGGGCTTTGGGGGAGAGTGTTTAACTGCCCCCCCAACCCCATCCCAGGGCTGCAGTGGAAGACAGAACAGGCATGGTACACAAGCACTCTACCACTAAGCCACACCTCTAGTCCCTTAAATAAGTTGTTTTATAAGACTTGAGTCCCTAAACAGAGTAAAGAACAGGGGTGAGGCAGCTGGAATTCAAGACTGGCCTGGTCTCACACTCTCTCTCACACACGCGGCGGAGGGGGGGAGTGTGCAGCGGTGGGGAGGGGCAATGAATGATTCTGAATGAGAACAACTGTTAGGTTTAACAGTCTCCATTCAATAAAATATGCACTTTCATTGTACACCAGACCCAGCATAAAACACTGTCTGACACTGTCTGCCCTTACGTAGTACACCCAAGATTTCTTTAGGAACTTTACAACATCTTAAATTCTCTTGATTCTATCTCTCTGGAATATGTACCAGTTTGGCTAACAACCAATCCCATCAGTGACCTACATTCCTAGAATTATCTATGAATCATTTAGTTGTAATCCCCCTAAACCAATTTTTGTCCACTTCTCTTGACCTGGAAACACAAAAATAACCATCATCATCATAATAAATGAAGCAGACATGGATGGGAGAGACTTATGGGGAATATTGAATTTGTACAGTTTTTACTTTCTAGATAAATCCTTAATTAAAGGGGAAGACTGTAAAATAGGTAAAGGTTAGCTGCTAAGTAATAATATTTGTAATTTCCCTCTAATTTTAACCAAGCCTTAGAGTGGGGTACCTACTTTCTTTCCGCCTCTTACAGCGATGCTAAAGAACTGGACCATTCTCCTCCCCTCCAGCCCAACACACACAGCTGCTGTAAAACAAGACAACTGCTGTTCCTTGGTGCGAAGAGAACAGTACTCGCAGTCAAATGACCGTGGGCCAACTCCTAACCTACTGGCTTGTCCCTGCGCTGCCCGCCCGCGGTGTCACCGGGCGACCGGAGCTCTTTCGGGCGAGCAGCACAGCGGCGGCCTCCCGCTCCCCTTCCGCTCCCAGCTTGAAGGGCGGACTCGCCCCCAAGCCGGGTTCCCACAGGCCCACGGCGCCCAACGCCAGCGCGGGGGAGGGGACCGGCGCGCGGCCGCCTTACCTGCTCGAGCGCCGCCTCTTGAGCAGGGCGCGGGCCCCGGGCGCGGGCCTCTCGCACAAGCGGAGAATGGTGCCGAGGACCCTAGCCAGCCATCTGTACATTCCAGGCCGAAGCAGCAGCGGCGGCCGACACACCCCGAGACGCGAACCCCAGAGCTGTCGCCGCCGCTGCCGCCTTCGCTGCTTCGACCGGAGCCAGGTTCAGGCGCGGGCTTGTGACGCCATCAGAGGGCCCACAGATTCAACGTTCCCCGGGCTCAGGGAGGACCCGTTCCGTGCCGCTGACGTCACCTCCTTCCGCCCAACGGGAAAGCGGCCTCCGCAATCTGCGCACGCGCAGCCGGGCCCGGCTACTGGTAAAGCTAGCAACAGGAAGCCGGCCCAGCCGAGCAGGCTCTTGCGCAACCTTGATTGGCAGACTGGTGGGCGGGGCTTTCTCTTTGGCGGAGCCAGTCAGGAGTAGGCCTCGGGACAAGGCCCACAGACCCAGACCACGTGGTCTGCCGTGGTCGGCCGTTAAGGAGAGAGAGTTACCTGAGGGACCCGACGGTGGGGGCTCTGAAAAAGAACCAACACGGCGAAAATAGGTCAGCTTAGCTATCGAGTGTTTAACGTTTTAATTGGCGTCTGCATTGGTCTATTACTTTACACGGATTGCCGTCCTGTTCACAGCAACAGAAAGCGTTAGGGAGCCTGTCATAAAAACCAAAGGTATAGCAATTAAATCATGTCCCTAAGATAATAAAGTCTAAGTACTAGGCTGTTATGAGCTGGGGACTTCAGGTCCAGGTTCTTTTGAGTACTGCTATGAGGACTCTGTGTGGTGCTTCCCAGAGAGAGATGAGTAACCAGACCAAGCAAGAGAATTGTCTTTATAATGATTCTTTACTAGCAACTTCAATATCCAATACATCAATGAAGTTTACAATCTTAATAGGCATGGGGGTTTGATGATGGGTAACACACAAGCAATTCAATATCACAATTATTAATCCTACTAATCCTAATACATAAAACCAATTCATAATCTAACTTATCACTTATCTATAAAACACTTCTTAACCTTAATACAACTTATCCATTACTTATAAAACACTTCTTAACCTTAATACAACTTATCACTTAAATTTCCTAATCTTATCAATTATCCATAAGATATCTCTTAACATTCCATATACTAAACATATGTATTAACACATCTATGCTCTTCTCTTAACATTTCATACACGTATTAAATAGCATCATACGACCTGGTATTCTTCAGCCTTAAAAAAGGACTTTTTGAATTTCTTCAGGCTGGACACCTGACAGCACTGGGGGCTTGACAGCGAGGCTCAAACTCTTGACCTGGTAGTCTGCGCTCGGGAGATAAGGCACTCAATGTCCTGCTCTCAGGCTGGTATCGGGTGCTGGATCAATTCTTGACCGCATAGTCTGTGGCCTGGTCTTGGAAGGCAAAGCGTTCTGCCTGTGCTTGGGATGCAGGGCCTTTGGACTCTGCTTTTTGGGTGACAGAGTCTCAGAAGACAAGGCTTTTAGTTCTCTGCTATCAAGATAGCAAAGTGTTCTGCCTGTTCTTGAGATGGCAAAGCATTCTGCCTGTGCTTGGGAAGGCAGAGTATCTTGTCTGTTCTCGGGAGACAGACCTTCGATGTTCACGCTCAGGAAATGAGGCTTTGCATTTGGGATGCAAGGCATTACATGTCTGCTTTCGGGAGATGAAGCTCTGCACTCAGGAGACAGAGCATTAAATGTTTAGGCAAGGCTTTAAATAATTGGCTCCGGGAGGCAGGCTTGGAGGATCTCTCTCTCTACGAGGCTTTTAGCAGCATGCCAAGGGCCATCTTGAAGAGTGAGATAACTGCCCTGCTTCTGCCCTCTCTTTTTATGCCAGTTTGAAACTGCCCCTCGCCCAATCCTGCTGACAGCCAGATGTCCTAGGTTATCAGTATCAACTGACCACAGAAGAGTGGGGGTCCTTCTCGTGTGGCAAGGCTACTTTCGTTACCAAGGTTACTGGGTGCAGCCTCCCCATCTGGCAGGGCCAGATGGGTGTGGCAGCCTTCAAGTGGGCAAAATGTTCTCTTAATATTTCACCTTAGTATTTTTCCACTTCACACAGTTTTTTTTACTTAATTTTCTATTTTCTATATTATACTTATCCTATATACTGTAACTTTCCTACTTCACCTACCCTACAGATTCCTCTTTTTCTACTTGTTCAGAGGGATCTGTTTCCATGCTCATTATATTAGGCCTATTCTATGTTCTTAAGGTCAAACCTACTGGAAGAGACATTTTCATAAATAATTTTAAATTAGAATACAAGATGTTACTACTGTGAGGAAGAATGTTGCAAAGTGCAATGGAGCTAGGGAAAGGAAAACTGCATGCTGGGGAATGGGTAGGGCAGAAGGACAACTCCTTAGGAAAGTGTTGTGGGACCTTTGTACACTGTGTGAAAATGTATTGTTGCGATAGGTATAATAAAGAGCTGAATGGCCAGCTAGGCAAGGAGAATAAGTAGGATTTGGGGGGGAAAGAGAAGAAGGAATCACAGCTTATGAATTATGTGAAAGAGACACCAACATACACAGGAGTTAGACATACAGAATGAAAGAGGTAAAAAAAAATCACATGGTAAAATGTAAATGAATAGAAACAGGTTAATTTAAGTTATAAGAGCTAGTGGGGAAAAGCCCAAGCTAAAGCCAAGCTTTCATAATTAATAATAAGTCTCAATAATAATAATAATAAGTCTCTGTATCTTTGTGAGTTGGTGGCCCAGTGAAAAATCTGACTACATACGGTCCCCAATGGGGAACTTAGAAAGATTCTCTGCCGGTTTGGATTGAGGAAGGAGAGATAGAGGAGGTCACTGGTCACTTCTCTGCAACTTCGCTGGTCAATCAAGCTCTTACCCTGTTATCTGACTCCTGAGTTTTTATTGATAAAGAATAATTAAGTTGGGGCTGGAGAGATGGCTCAGCCGTTAAAGGCTAGGCTCACAACTAAAAATAGAAGAATAATTAAACCAGGCAGTGGTGGCACACGCCTTTAATCCCAGCACTCAGGAGGCAGAGGCAGGAGGAACTCTGTGAGTTCGAGGCCAGCCTGGTCTACAAGAGCTAGTTTCAGGACAGGCTCCAAACCCTGTCTTGGAAAACCAAAAAAAAAAAAAAGAGGCCCTGCTGTGCAGCTGAGCGCATGAGCAGCCAGCATTGAGTACAAATGCCTGCCGCATCTCGGACTCACCTACTTCCCAGAGCTGGGGAAGTAAATGGTTTCAGACCGAGGCCGCAGGCATGAAGCTCTACTCTCACCAACTGGAGGGGGTATGGAGTCAGCTGCCAGAGCTGCAGTGTGGTCACCTAGCTGGTTAAGGATTGGCTCACACTGGCAGAGAAAGCTACAAACGTGCAAAAAGACAGGTCCAAATCAAGAAAACCTCTGAACAAGTAGAGTATGCTTAAAAATGTGTATAGATGCTAAAGAAAGAAAATAAGTATAGACAGCTGTAGAAAAATAATTTAAAAATAATAAAGTCTTGGGCTGGAGAGATGGCTCAGAGGGTCAGAGCACTGGCTATTCTTCCAGAGGTCCCGAGTTCAATTCCCAGCAACCACATGGTGGCTCACAACCATCTGTAATGAAAGCTGGTGCCTTCCTTGCCAGCACTACATTGTATGCTTAATAAATAAATAAATCTTTATTTTTTAAAATATTTATTTATTATGTATACAATAGTCTGTCTATGTGTATGTCTGCAGGCCAGAAGAGGGCACCAGACCCCATTACAGGTGGTTGTGAGCCACCATGTGGTTGCTGGGAATTGAACTCAGGACCTTTGGAAGAGCAGACAGTGCTCTTAACCTCTGAGCCATCTCTCCAGCCCTAAATAAATCTTTAAAAAAATAATAAAGCCTTCTACAGAGAAACCCTGTCTCGAAAATCCAAAATAATGTAATAATAGTAATAATAAAGTCTTTAAATAGAGCAAAATAATAAAAAATATAAGCCACATAAGAATGGAAAATATTATAACACAGAGAGTTTGGGCCTTATATAGTGCTTTGTTAATTTTGAATTTTTTGAATGCTAATAAACAGAAGAAACACTGGGGGCAGGGAGGCAGCTACGCCAGAAGACCCAGAACAAACAGGATAGGCAGGAGGAGAGGTAACAGCCATGAGCCACGTAGCAGAACATAGATTAATATAAATGGGTTAACCTAAGTTATCAGAACTGCTTAGGAACAAGCCTAAACTATAGGCCGGGATTTCATAATAAGAAGTCACTGTGTCATTATTTGGGAGCTGTCTGAACAGAGAAAGACTCATTACAGTAAAGCTTCAGAGAAACAAGGACTGAATGATATCTTTGGCCTCCTAATCAGCCCCTCTGCTCCCCCTTGCTGTCAGGTAGCAAATCTCATTGTCCTCTCTGTGAATGTGGAGGTCATACTATCAATTAGCTACTGAAAAGTCCCACATTGTTAGGTGATTGGAAATCCTCCCTCTTCTCTGAAAATGCAGCACAAAGGTTTTTATAAACCTCTGCTTCACTGTGTCTCAGTTAAGGCCAGCTTCTGGGCTTTCTTGAGTTCAACCCAGATGCTTCCAGTGCAGACCCCTCCTTTCAAGAGACAGCGTTCCAGAATCTACTGCAAGCATGCTATGTTGCTTTCCTTGTTAATAAAACGCTGACTGACCTATAGCTGGGCAGGAAGAGATTGGGCAGGAAAGCCAGACTAGGAAGATGCTGGGAAGAAGAAGGGCAGAGTCTGAGGAGTTGCCAGGAGATGTAGAGGGAGCAAGACATGCTGGAGGGCAGGTAAAGCCATGAGCCATGTGACAATACGTAGATTAATAGTGAAAGACCCCCCCCCGGAGTGGGGAGACTCTCACTCAAGTCTCAGGATAACATGACCCCCCAAGAACTCACGAGAGACCATCCTTGCTGCAATCACACGAGGTTTATTGACAGGAACCAGCGCGGTGGGGCCTAGACTCATATCCCACGCAGGAGTAGAGGAGTTCGACCCCAAGTAGCTGGGAGAATGGGTGTTTAAAGGGAAGAAACCACAACCCAAAGGGGGTAGGGAGGGCGCCATTGGAAAATTCCAAAATTGCCAGTGATAATCTCCATTTCTCAAGATTGTTCTCAAGATTATAATCTAACTTTGTGGTCAGCCAGTTCCTGGAACAGAGTCACTGAACCGGCTAACCTAGATTTTTGGCTCTACTCTTCCTGCTAGATTTTTGGCTCTACTCTTCCTGGGTCTTGAGGAAGGTTGTTTCCTAATTTTCTGAGAAATCGCCACACTGACATCCAAAGGGGTTGTACCAGCTTGCATTCCCACCAGCAATGCAGAAGTGTTCCCTTTTCCTCACAACCTCTCCAGCATAAGTTGTCATCAGTGTTTTTGATCTTGGCCATTCTTTCAGGTGTAAGATGGAATCTCAGAGTTGTTTTGATTTGCATTTCTCTGATGACTAAGGATGTTGAACATTTCCTTAAGTGTCTTTCAGCCATTTTAGATTCCTCTGTTGAGAGTTCTCTGTTTAGGTCTATACTCCATTTTTTATTGGATTATGTGATCTTTTGGTGTCCAATTTCTTTTTTTTCCATACTCTTTTATTTTTTTCATTCAAAAATTTATACTTCCTTCCCTTCTCCCAGTCCCCTCCCATTCCCCCCACCTCTCCTCCCTCCCCCTGCTTCCTTAAGAAAGGGCATGGTACCCTGCCCTGTGGGAAGTCCAAGGCCCTCCTCCCTCCATCCCGGACTAGGAAGGTGTGCATCCAAATAGATTAGGTTCCCAAAAAGATAAAACATGCAGAAGAGATAGGTCCTAGTGCCATTATTGATGGCTTCTCAGTCTGCCCCCATTGGCAGCCACATTCAGAGAGTCCGGTTTGATCATATGCTTGTTCAGTCCTGGTCCAGCTGGATTTGGTGAGCTCCCATTAGATCAGGCACACTTGAGTTCTTTGTATATTTTAGAGATCAGACCTCTGTCTGATGTGGGGTTAGTGAAGATCTTTTCCCATTCTGTAGGCTGTTGTTTTGTCTTGTTGACCATGTCCTTTGCTTTACAGAAGCTTTTCAGTTTCAGGAGGTCCCATTTATTAATTGTTTCTCTCAGTGTCTGTGCTGCCGGGGTTCTATTTAGGAAGTGGTTCCCTGTGCCAATGTATTCAAGTGTACTTCCCACTTTCTCTTCTATGAGGTTCAGTGTGGCTGGCTTTATGTTGAGGTCTTTGGTCCATTTGGACTTGAGTTTTGTGCATGGTGATAGATATGGGTCTGTTTTCATTCTTCTACATGTTGATATCCAGTTATGCCAGCACCACTTGTTAAATATGCTTTCTTTTTTCCATCTGATTTTTTTGCTTCCTTGACAAAAATCAGGTATTCGAAGATGTGTGGATTGATATCCGGGTCTTCTATTCCCGGTCTTCTATTTGGTTCCATTGGTCCTCCTGTCTGTTCTTATGCCAGTACCAGACTGTTTTCAGTACTGTAACTCTGTAGTAGAGTTTGAAGTCAGAGATTGTGATGCCTCTAGAAGTTCTTTTATTGTACAGGATTGTTTTGGCTATCCTGGGTTTTTTGCTTTTCCATATGAAGTTGAGTACCGTTCTTTCGAGGTCTTTGAAGAATTTTGCTGGGGTTTTGGTGGGTATTGCATTGAATCTGTATTAGTTGAGAATTTCATACAACATATTTGATCATATTCACCTTTCCAATTCTTCCCAGATTCACCCCTTTCTCTGCTCACCCAAGTTCTTTTTCTTTTTCCTTCATCAAGTCCTATTTGTGCTGCCCGTAGGCCTTTCACTGGAGCGTCCAGAAAACAGTTTCCTTGTACTCATTCATCACCCCTGGTGCTTACACTCTCCCACCCCATCTTCACAGTGATCCTGGAGCCCTGGTGGACTGAAGTGTACATAAGCAGTGGTGCAGAGAAACTACCCAATTAGACCACTCTATAGGTAGAAAGAAAGGTTTATTGGGGATCAAACTGCCAAGGCGGTCTCTGGGAGAGGGGGCAGACTGGCAGAAAAACAACCAGATTTTGTGACAATCAGTAGGGTGAGGACTGGAGCTGATCAGGCTGTGCGGATTGTCGCCCTTTGGGGGAGATTTTAGGGAGGCTCCTGAGGAGGTGGGGGGAAGCCTTTAGACCTAAGATTCCAACCTTTTGTTGAGAAGGGGTGATGAGTCCTCTGGCTCCTTCTCCTCTGCTGGAGGCTTGAGAAGAGGTACATTTCTGGAAAGAACACTGATCCAAAGCAGGGGCTCAAGCTGGAGGGTGATGGTAGGAGACCCAAGGAAACCCCAAGGAAGCATCTGGTTTACTGACCCTTGGGTTATTTCATTAATTTGCTCCCAAAGGAACCTGAAGAAGCAACTGTTGTTATGAGAAGGATAGAGACCAGTGGACCAAGGAGGGTAAAACCAGGGCCCCAGAGAGGACTGTTGTGAGAATCTGGCATTAGAGTCAGTTCCTGGAGGCTGTAGTTCATGAGCCCATCCATGTATGTTTTTAAGCCTCTCTTCCAGTTGGTGGGACTGGTTTACACACATACTAACAACACTCTTCCCTGAGGGAGAGCCAAATGTGTTCCTTCTCTGTGGTTAGCAAGTCCAGGGCTCTTCAGGAGTACTGGGGCCAGAAAAACGAGCTGGTTCTGGAATAGATGCAGAATCCTTTAGAGAATATCAGTTTCTTCTGTGACTCAGTTTATCCAAACAGCTAAAGGCTAACAAAGGAAGCAGAGACAAGGAGGTTAAACATACATCTTCAAATCACTGCTTACTGCCCTTCCCCCACCTCCCAGCCTCTCCCTGCCCCTCTTGTTCTGCTTCTGGAGTATGTCCTTTTTTCTGCTTATGCTGGCTGTCTCTCAGCTTGCTCCTAGAGTTTGTTCACATCTCTAACCATCGGCTCTTTTTAAACTCCTCACCTTTTGACTCCTCACCTGCCTTCTCTAATCTTTTCCTCCTCAGAATCAGATTTCGGTAAAGCCTCGCGGTCTTGCTGCAAATGGCTAAGTCTCAGCGCAGACTAGATAATCAGTCTCAAGTATGCAGGAATCCCCGAGCAGACTGAGAGGCTTGCCAGAGAGATGTTCAGGATCAGTGGAAGGACATCCCTCCTCCATGCGTTGGGGCGCCCAAAAGACTGTGGGAGGCTGCCTGACACACTGACATAATTTTGTAGTAGTAGGCTCCAGGAGCCAAGAGAGACAGAGACAGACTCCAGTGAGCCAACCAAAGAGAGATGGAGCAAGCAGCTCCAAGGCGGCACTTCCCAGAATAGACAAGGAAAGATGGGTGGTTTGAGGAGGTGGAGGAGATGCGGCTGAAGAGATGGACTCTAAAATTTAGAGTTTGATATGGTGGGTGGCAGGAGCCATCAGAAACAAGTGATCTGCACCCAGGAGGGGCAAAAATTTGCAGGCTAGTTCCATTAGGAGGAACAGGTCTTTTGGGGGGCTCAGTGTCCCTCCCAGGTTTTGGGCACCAAATATAAGTGATAGCACAGAGAAACTACGAAAATTTCTTTCTACCATGAGTAGAAAGAAAGGCTTTTTTTTTTTAATCAAAAGTTCAGGGCCAAAGTCCTGTTTAGGACAGTGTCACGAGAACTGCCGTTTGAGGGGTGGGGTGGACAGTTGTGGGTCTCTTGTGTTAATCACCATATATTGTAAAGAGAAGATTCCTTGATGAGGGTTAGAGATGCATTAATCTAAGTGGATGTTATTAGGTGTCAGTTTAATAGAAGGTCAGTTTGGCAGAATAATAATAGTATTAGGTTCTCTACTCAAGGCATATGACTTGTCTGGGCTTAAGTTCTTGACCTGATAATGGGCTCAGGCTTGGGTTTCATCTTGTGGAGGACTTAACTCCAATCTGAGAAAGTAGTTGTTTGGGGCTGGAGAGATAGCTCAGCGGTTAAGAGCACTAGCAGCTCTTCCAGAGGTCCTGAGTTCAATTCCCAACAACCACATAGGATCTGATGCCCTCTTCTGGCATGCAAGTCACTCATACATAAAAATATAAAATAAGAAAAAAAAAAAAAAGAAAGTAGTTGTTTGCTCCTGTGATATTCATGCCACTGTTACTGAGGGCATGACTTGACAGGTTGGTCATTATAGCTTGCAGGGTTCACATCAGGGTAAGACTGATGATGGAATTTCTCCTTCAGTGGCATGTGTCGGGCCTACCTACTGGAAGCTATGAAAGCTGACAAGTAGGGATGAGGCTTCTGGGTTAGTACGTGCTTAAGATTCCCTTACTCTGTGACTCAAGCACATGGTATCTTCAGCAATAGAGTCTTAGCATCAAGTTCTGCAGGGTAACCAAGAGCATTGACCTGTAATGTTTGCAAATCTGTGGGAACAACTCCAAAAGAAGTAACCATTCTTGACACTGGACTTTTTATTTGTTAGTGCATAGTCTCTAGTCAGGGCACCATTGCTTTGTATCGAGCAACTGCATTTTAACTCTGAGGGGGGTGTATATTTTTATACTTTAGGAAGCTCCTATAATACTAGGTTTTCATATGACTTTTTCAAAAGGCCTTTAGTGTTATTTATTCCTCCCTTCTCTACCTTACCCTCCACTCCTCCAACCAGTTTAACTTTTTCTGTTCCATTATTCCCTTTTAACCCTTTACACACCACTCATTGTGGCACTGGTATAGGTTTTGAGAGTGAAGAGCCCAAAAGGGCCCCTTTGTCCGAGTGTTACCAAGGCAGGGGAACTTTCCTTCCGCCTTTACCTCCTCCCCATTCAAGTTTGTCTTCCAAAGTATTTAATGGAGCCAAGACCGTACAGAAGACAACATGTCTGGACTATTAGTGAAGATTGGTCTTTGTTGTTGGCAAACTTACAACCTTATCAAGCATTGGGTGTCTCTAAAGGGAAAGAGAAGCTTTCATTCAGATAATATGCTTGCAAGCTGCTTTTGAATAAGAGCCTATCTCACTCAGGGCTGAGCACCCAGAGTAAGGAACCCGGGATGAAGTCTCATGGGACTATCACAGCATTGCCATCCTTTGTTGTTTCAGTAACACACACACAAATGCAGTGTTAAATGCTAGGCATGGTGACACATGTCTGTAATCCCAGATCCTGGGAGGCTGAGGCAGGAGGAACATAAATTCCAGACCAGCCTGGTCTACATAAGGAAACAGCATCCTGGCCTGGAGAGATGGCCCAGCTATTAAAGGGTAAGCTTATAGCCAAAAATATAAGAAATAGTATCTTGGGATCTCAAGTACAATCCCAGCTTCATGCTTATAGCTTCATATAATGGCCTCTCAGGGCCTATGTGTAGGGACTCCCTGCTACACGCCTGACCTCAGTGCTTCTCAAATGCAGAGGAAGATTCCACAATCTCTTTACTCCTATATCTTTCATAACTGCCACCTGGCTGATACTGCCAAGCTCAGATGCCTGCTTGGGAGGGAGTCTGGCCCCCTCCTTGAATTCTGATTGCATAAGCTTTTCTTTGTTGCCTAAAATATCTGTGACAGGCTTTCTCTTGGGCCACCAATCAGCTCCCAAATCAAGACATGGAGACTTAGTTACAAATGTTTGGCCTTATTTAATGCTTGTCCCATTAACTCTTATAACTTAAATTAACCTGTTTCTCTTCACCTACATTTTGCTTTGGGACTTTTTACCTTTCTTTCAGTCTATGTGTCCTACTTTCACTGCTTGCTCCGTGTCTGTCTGTCTCATCCCAGGCATCTCCCTCTCTTTCTCCCTTGTTCTCTCCTTTATCCTCTTCTCTCCTCCTATCTATTCTCTTTGCTCACCTATCCCTCTACTGCCTAGATATTGGCCATTCAGCTTTTTATTAGACCAATAAGGTGCCTTAGGCAGGCAAGGTGAAGCAGCAATACATCTTTACATAGTTAAACAATTGTAGTCATGACCCAGCCACAGAGGAAGCAAGATGTGACTGCCTCTCTGAAAAGGGTACTAAGCCACATGGCTAACTCAGACAAGAATTATGGACTAATATAAGGTATAAGAATTAGTGAATAAGAAGCCTGAGCTAATGGGCCAATTGGTTTATAACTAATGTAGACCTCTGTGTGATTTCTTTGGGGCTAAACGGCTGTGGGACCTGGTGGGACAGAAAACCTCAGTCAATAGAATGGCACCCACTATTCTAGACACAAAATAACAGCATTACACATGGTTTCTTGGTAGCAGCAATTTCTCAGGTCTGCTCTGCTTGCTAGAGGCAAGCACTCTCATTTAAGAGAGGTTTCCTGAATCAGCTTTAGCTGCAAAACCTTGCAGCTCTTTTAAAGAGGCCCTGCCACAAAACACATAAATGGTGTTGCTGAAAAGCTGACCACATGCTTTTTGGTGGTGGCAGGGACCTTGAAACGCCATAGAGTTATGGCAATAAACATGGCTCCGGCCAGTACCTCTGCCATGAGGCTGGAATCTCAGAAAGCTAAGGAATGGGCTGGATCCAGCCATCAAAGTCACAGCTTTAGTCCTACCCATATTGCTTAGCAAATTAAAGACTCATGTGGTCATAAAAAGATATACAGTAAAGAGAGATTCAAAGATGAAGAAAACCTCTAAATGGTTTACAGTGTGTTAAAAATAATTGCAGGCTTGGGAGAAAAAAGAAAAAGGTTAAACTCCTTAAAATAAAAAAGAAAGAGTTCAAGGTGTGGTGGCACACACCTTTAATCCCAGCACTTGGGAGGCAGAGGCAGGCAGATCTCTGTGAGTTCAAGGACAACCTGGTCTACAGAGTGAATTCCAGGACGGCCAAATATACATAGAGAAACCCTGTCTCAAAGAGCCAAAAAATAAAAAATAAAAATAAAAGAAATAGAGGTTAAAATAAAGCTACGTAAAGATGAAAAATACACAGAAAATCTGGATACTGTATGTTATTATGCTCTCTTTGAATTGCATGACTGCTGAGGAAGGAGCAACAGCTGCTAAAATACATTTGATTATAAATGCTGCTGGGTTAATCCAAGAAAGGTATTTTGAAAATACCTTGACTTCAAAATTGAAGTCAAAAGTATGTTACTTTGAAGAAGAGGTTTTGCTTTTGTTTCCATAGAAAATGAGAGGCTATGCATTCATTCTGGGTTAAGAAAAATCAGGTTTGATCAAGGAAGACCCCCCTCCCCCGAGAAATCTCTGATAGGAGCGGGTGGTCCAGATGGCTGAGTTCTACATCCAGAACAGCCTCAAGGCTGCTGAATGAGATGATCAAGCTTCACAGGATACTCCAGTCACGACTTGATCATAATTCTAAATTTTCTTTAGGGCCCCATAAGATTATCAGCATCCTAATTCAGCAGGAAGTAGCCTGAAAAATTACGACCACATTCCCAAAAAATGGACTATGGATGTTTTCCTTTGTTTAGAATGTTGGTTACAAGTTGTTTTGGGTAATGGTCAGTAGAAAAGCTAAACAAAGGAGATTCAATTCAGAGTTCTTGTTTTTAAAAAAGGGGGGGGGAGGTGCTGTGGGACAATGGTCTGTACCCTGTCACTTATATTTTAAATAAATGCTGATTGGTCAGTAGCCAGGCAGGAAGTATAGGTGGGGTGACCAGGCAGTAAGTAGAGGTGGGGCAACAAGAATTCTGGGAAGAGGGAAGCACAGTCTACAGTCGTGACCCATCTGCAGAGGAAGCAAGATGTGACTGCCTTGCTGAAAAAGATACCAAGCCACGTGGCTAACTTAGACAAGAATTATTGCCTAATATAAGGTATAAGAATTAGTTAATAAGAAGCCTGAGCTAATGGACCAATCAGTTTATAACTAAAAATAATAATAATAATTAAACAAATGCAGCATAAACAAAAGTAACACACCTTTACACCATTTAAGTACTATTCTGCAACATAAACAAATGTAACACATCTTTGCCTAATTAAAGTAATATTTCACAATGAATATCCTTTGTTTAAGGAACAGAAAATTCTTCAGGTCTTTCCTGTTTACAGGTTGGAAGCTTAGCTCAGTGGGGTTTTACCCAAGGGAACCCTTCCCTTTATTCCATCTCCAATCAGTCATCTCCTTATACTTCTCATCTCTATCACCCCAGGCCTTGGCTCCCACATTAAATTTCCTGGTGCTATTTTTCTTCTCAGACTGTAAATTTTGTTTTTCTTTTTGTCTCACTTGGTTATTTCTCGTCATAGGCCTGCATAAGAATGATTACTAATAACTGCGCAACAGAGCCAATACTAGGCTATCTTGACATCTCCTCAGCCAAAGAATTAAATACAGCATTTTTCAATTTAGGTAATTTTTTAGGACATGAGCAAAAGGCAGCCACATTCTTTGCCAAAAATATCACAGAAATGTTCTCTAGCCTAGTTGCTAATATCATTCCCCTCTGAAGTCTCTTGTGCTGGCCTCAATAGTTCACTTTGCTCTTAGCACTATTGTCTTCCATGCTACTAGTAAGATGACCCATTAGGCCTTGCTCATAGTATTCAACCACTTTTTAAGGTCCACAGTCTTCTAGATTTTCCCCCAAAATACAGCATGGTCGGGCCTGTCATAACAATAGCCCACTTTCGTCTTCGTTGCTTTTGTATTATGATAAAACACCCGATCAAGTCTATTTATAGAAGAAATAGTTTAGCAGTAGTTCTCACCCTTTCTAATGCAGCAACCCTTTATTACAGATGCTCATCTTGTAGTAAACCCCAACCATAAAAAATTATTTTCATTACTACTTATTAACTGTAATTTTATGTTATAAATTGTAACGTAAATATATGATATGCAGATGGCCCTAGGTGACCCCTGTGAAAGGGTCATTTGACCCCTAAAATGGTCACAACCCACAGGTTGAGAATTGCTGATCTTGGGCTTATAGCTTTAGAGGGTAAGAATCCGTGACCATCATGGCAGGGATCATGGCAGCAGGCAGGCTGGCAGGGTGCTGGACCATAGACCAAATCCTCAGCTGGCCTTGACAGAGCTGTGTGTCGGGGGCTGGTGGTGTTTTGGCTAGCTACATGGTCTTAAACATCCAACAGGAAAGTATAACTAGACCCTCTTTCCTTTCTTTTCTTTTTCTTTATTTTCACTCTTTTTTTTTTTAAGAGAAGGTCTCTCTACATAGCTCTGGCTGTCCTGAAACTCATTATGTAGACCAGGCTGGCCTCTAACTCACAGAGATCCACCTGCTTCTGCCTCCCCAGTGTTAGGAATAAAGGCATGTGCCACTATACTTGGCAGAGACTATTTTTTTTATAGTTCAAGGGACCACATTCCCAGACATTAGACTTAAATCCATATGAGATGTTATTTAGACAATTATTTCTCACCAATGGTTTTCTGTTTGGTTAAAAATATGTGCATCCAGGACATCCCAACCTTGGTTCAGTTCAGTACCACAGATCCTACCTGTAGCTCAAAGAAACAGGCCCATTGTTGTTTTTTTTACTCCAATATTAAATGATAGCTAAGTTTCTTTCTTTCCCTTTCTAGAAACCATCTGAGAGGTACATCACACCTTGGTTCTGGCCACTCCAACAGCTACCAAATTGTCTGAAAGCAGATCTTGAGCCCTTCACTCTTTGAGTCCAGTCTTGGAGGCCAAAGGAATGGATGGCTGCTGTTTTGAGACCATCCAGACATTCTAATGGACCTTGACTTGAATATTTAAAGAATGTCCTCTGGTTGGGTGTCCCAGCAGTCAGGAGGCAGAGGCAGGCAGATCTCTGTGAGTTCAAGGCCAGTAACAGTCATTCTGATATAAATATGCTACTGTTTATACAATGTATATGTCTAAAACTTCTGTTTTCACAAACCCAAAGAATTCTTGTGAGTTTCAGGGAGCTGAATTGAAGGATCCACCTTAGACAGGTCAGATACACCCCTATCAATTCCCTGGTCCTAATAATTTTTTTCCTTAACTTTGTCCTCTGTTCTGTCAATATCTTAAACAGGAGTAAGAGACACCAGACATTTCCATAGCATAAACACCGGACAGGAACAAACAGACCAGCTATGCCAGGATGTGACCAGCACCCAACTTTCTCAGGTTCCCCCCCAAGACAACACCCATAAATTAGCAGGAAGTAGTCTTAAGAATCCACCATCCCAATTCCTTTAACTTGTAGTGTCTAATCTCCCACCTTTTTATTATAAAAAAGAGATATGAATGTAATGATCTGTTCTGTCTCTTTAAGAGACAAGCCATGCACACTCCCTCCCCCATCCGCGAGGCAAGCAGATCTTCCTTCCTGCTTGCAGCCTGAGTCTCTTCCATCTCCCTCTCGAAGAGGCAGCATCTGTCTCTCCTCTCTCTCTCTCTCTCTCTCTCTCTCTCTCTCTCTCTTTCTCTCTACTTCTCTTTCTTTCTCCTCTCTGCTCTTCTCCCCTTTCCCTTCCTTTCCATAAACCACTAAATAAATATCCATCCTCACTCTGCATGGCGTGCCTATCCATGTCTGTGTCTCTCACCCACCACAGCGTGGCTCCCTGCCTGGGACTAGCTGTCTTCCGGGACCTGCAGCATGGTCTCGTGGCGTGCCCATCTGTCTGTCTCTCCTCATGGCCTGCTGCAGCCACTTGGAGAACTGCACCAAGCATTTCTGCTACTGCAGCCGCCAAGGATCCTGTATCATTTTTAATTAATCCGTTACACCTGCCTCTGCCCTCCCTTCTAGAGAACAGTGAAAGACACCCCCACACACAACACACATACATACTCTAGTCCATTCTTTAGTCTTGCAAAATTTCCTTTTGGTGTATTTACAGATTGTTAGAAAGATGCTAGGAGGAGCCCTTTGGTGAAATTTAGCTGGTTTTGGCTTCATCTACCTGCATACTGGACCCTTGAACATTAATCTTCTTCTAGGAACCAATTCTTCTGGTACTTAACAAAACTCTTCTCTTTGTTCATGGCTTTGTTCTCATTTAATCTACCATACCAAAGGGGGTTGATATCTTTATTACCCTGGGTTTCATTACAGAACTTGCCCATAGAATGAAAAAAAGAAACCAGAAGGGAAAGAATGGGAACATGACTGGTCCTAGGTATGGTGGAGGTTTACTGTAGATAAAAGGGAGTGTTGGGAAGCTCTGCCCAGCCCTGTTCCTCCCATTCCAGATCCTGCCCCTTAAGACCTGGCCACAGATCTCCTGTTCTGTCTGCTGCCATCCTGAGAGCTGCCATCACTGTTTACTAAATCTGGATTTATTAATTCTGTTTGAGTTGGCTTATTGTATGGGTGGTGGAGGAACCCAGTAATCGGGAATATAATACTAGCAGGGAAACATAGTCAGAGGCAGTGACATCTGGAAGAGTCCAGAGTAGACATGACCTGATTGATCTGGACCATATGGAGAAAGCAGGAAGGGAAGGGAGAAGGAAGAGGGGGAGCCAGGTGCAGCAGCCATGAGGTCAAAGGTACAAAAAGAACTGGCAGCCATAGGTTGCATTATATAGGGAAGAGCAGCTCAGCCCCTTGATTGTAGGGTTTAGGATATGGGTCAGCCCCTTGATTGTAGGGTTTAGGATATGGGTCGGGACATGCCAGTCAGGAAGGCTCTGTAACAGATAGTGGCCATGGGATGCTGGAGAACCTGCTGGCCAGCTCCTCTTTGATATGTTAAATAGGCACCTCACCTTTTGTCCCAGGTTTGAAACCTAATACTCATGATGCCTGAAGATAACTCACCCTGCCTCCTGTGGAGAAACAATACCTGGTCATATTGGCTGGCTCCTAGCATCTCAGATCTGAGGGCTGATTAAGTATTTATGAAGGTTCTATGAAGATATGGCAAAAAAAAAAAGTATTTATGAAGGAAAGGGCCTATGCTGTGTCCAGGTGAGTACAGGATGTTTTTCTCTCCTCTCTTCCCTTCTCAGGGCCTGTTCAGCATCCTGCATTTTTTGTGCATTTTGTACATTTGCCCCTTCTCATTTACAGACCTATCAGAAGTATTGTCATTTAGGACCCAGTCATTTCTCACACCTCTGGGAGGCCCCTCCTCTCCCCACTTTTGCTCCTCTGACACTTTCAGGACGATTGTCTTTTCTTTTTTCTTTTTCTTTTTCTTTTTTTTTTCTTTTTTTCTTTTTTTTGGTTTTTCGAGACAGGGTTTCTCTGTGGCTTTGGAGCCTGTCCTGGAATTAGCTCTTGTAGACCAGGCTGGTCTCGAACTCACAGAGATCTGCCTGCCTCTGCCTCCTGAATGCTGGGATTAAAGGCGTGTGCCACTACCGCCCGGCTATGATTGTCTTTTCTGACCTTTTATTTCCTGCCATGTATGTTTTGTTACTATACATTTTTATTGTTGGCCCTACTATTGTGAAAGATAAACTCATAAATTAAGTTTCTAGGTTTTTGTTTTTCACTTTTGCTTTTGATATTTTGCAACATGATATTTTGTAGACAAAACTGTTCTCAAATTGGCTATGTAGCCAGGGTGGCCTGATTATTCCTTTTCTACTTTCCAAGTGCTGGGCTTATCAGTGTGTGCCAACATGTTGAGCAAGTTTCTTTTGCTGTTACTGATTTTCTCTGTTAAAGATTTATTTATTTTTACTTTATGTATCTGGGTGTTTTTCCTGCATGTATGTCTGTGCACTGTGTGCATACATCTGGAACTGGAGTCACAAATGGTTGTGAACTGCAATGTAAGCACTGAGAATTGAACCTGGGTCATCCGTAGGAACAACCAGTGCTCCTAAACACTGAACCATATCTTCAGCTCCCATATTTTTTTTTATTTTTAAGACTCATTTTAATTTTAAAATCATATGCATTTGTCTGTGTCTGCTTGTGTATTTGTTTTTATGCATGTACATGGAGGTGCCTGCAGGGGCCAGAAGAGGGTGTCCAAGTACCTGGAGCTGGAATTAATAGGTTGTAAGTCACCTAATGGAGGCGCTTAGGATTGAATTTGGTTCCTCTGGAAGGGCAATAAGTGCTCTTATCCTTGAACCATCTCTCCAACCCTTAATCTTTCTGAACTTCTAAAAATGTTTGGAATGAGCTGATGCTCCAACATACCTATTGACATGAGACATCACGGGGTAGGGACCTTCTCTGGGACTTGGCATGTTTGAGTGTCCATGTGCTAAGTAAACACCTAAATGTAGGACCTCGTTCAGGCTCAGTACTATGTAATCACAAAGCAAATGCCGAGGTCACACAGAGACCCAGCCGAACATTCTGAACATAGAATGTTATTCTAGAATCTTTGCCAAAGTACTGTCTGTTATCATCATGGGGTGATGGTGAACACAAAATTAGCATAAACTCATACACCTTTACAATAATAAAATATAAAAACAAATTAAAATGGTTGGATTGCTTTTCACCAAATTTAGATTTTCTCATAGTGGTTTGATTTAAAATATAGATCTGAGGTTAACTTTGAAGGCTGATATGGTGGTGCATGCTTGTGATTCCAGCTCAGAAGCCTGAGGCAGAATAGTTGCTTTCAAAGTCAGTCTGGGCTAGATAGAATGTTTCAAGCCAGTGTGAATTACATAGCAACCCTATATCAAAAGTGTACACACACCACACACGCACACACACATACACAAACACACACACACACACACACACACTTTGATGACTCAAAGGACAGTCAGCAAGACAAAGTTGAAACCAAGGACAGTGAAAAGAGGTGTCTCAGAGAAAATACCCCGTGGAATGAGACAGCCCCAATGGCTCTTGACCATTCTGAATGAGGACCTAGCAAGTCACAGAGCTTCCAAACTGTGGGACTTTTCCATGGAGTAGCTTCTCATGTGGACAGCCCTGTGCCTGGAGATTGCTGAATGACAATTCTAGATTCTACTGATCAGCCCTGGGGAAGCCACCTACAAAAACTAAGACAAATCTGGATCTAATAAACATCTCTGTCAGATCCAAAGGAAACTCCATTTCCCCATATCCCAAAAGGCAGTCTTGGACCTTAGGACTATTCCTTAGGAATTTGAGAAACTGGCTCCCCCTAGCCAGAAGGAGTCATTCTACTATCCCAAAAGGGACATAAGGCTCTGCCATTAACATATATGCTGTGATGCTTCTCAGCATATCAAGGTCCATGGTAGAGCCTCTAGGCTCCCTCAACCCCTGCACACAGGTACTTGTTACACACTTCAAAGCCTCCACACCCCAGCTCACAGGCTCCCCTTCCACCAGGAACTCACTCTTCTTATTACCCTGGAGATTTCTCCCCATCTCCTCTACTCTCTGCTTTCCCCAAGAGCAGCCTTGACAGTTTAGAATAAACTTCCTCTTTCCCCCCAACAGAGCTGCTGCCATTTTGGTTGCTTTGCTGTGCTCCTTGCGTTCAATTCTGACGCAACAATTCAAGATCCAAATGAATCTCAAGTACGTGACAAGCTCAATAGAGGCCCGAGTTCCAGTAGTTAACCCTAAGGCAAGACCTGGTTCCAAGAAAGACCACAAATTGAGATGACCCAGGGACCGCCCAGGAACAGATCATCCAAAGGAAATTCCTAACGTTCCAGCGATTGTAGACAGGATCACCTGCCAGCACACAGCCATTGCTTTTCACCAGGACACCCTGGTGAATGTCAGACAAATGTCAGCCAATCAGGGATTCTGAACCTTAGAAATCCCTCACCCCTACCTTTACTATTATAAAAAACCAACCCCAACTGAGTTTGGGGCTCTCTGATCATGCCAATCTGATGGACACATAGAGAGTCCAAGTTCGCAAACTTGTGTAAGAATAAAAACTCTTTGCTTTTACATACAGGACCCGGTCTCCTTGTTGGTTTTGGGGAGACTCCGCAATCTGGACATAACACATGATATCAAAAGATGATTCAGATAGTGGCCATTCCTCAAACTTACTAACTTTTGTTTGTTTTAGAACTTTTCATAAGAAAAAGCAGTTTGCCTCTGCCTTATTTGTTTTCACAGCCCTCAGAATTTCTCTGTGACACTCTGTGACTACTCAAAGATCCGGGTATGCACTGCTTTGGGGTATTTATTTCTAGGGAAGAGTCTCTGTGTAGCCAAGGTTGACTCTAAACTCTAGGTCCTCCTGCCTTAGGAGTTAAAGGTATGTGCTACTACATTCATTAGTTTTAATAACTACACTGTAAGGAACTCATGCTTTCTTTTTGTTCTTTTGAGATAGGATCTTTCTGTGTAGCTCTGGCTATCCTGGAACTTACTCTGTAAAGCAGGCTGGCCTCGGACTCAGAGATCCACTTGTCTCTGCCACCTGAGTGCTGGGATTAAAGGTATGCACTACCACCACCTAGCTTGGAATCCATACTTTCACATGCCATCTGGGGCCATGGTGTCATCCTGGCCTGGGCTGCTGCTAGGGGCCACGCTGCAGCAGTGGGCTGTGTTGATATTTGTGGCTCCTGTTACCACTGAAAGCCATGAGGATAGGGCCCCTCACTGGTTACAGAATGAGAACAGGCCCAACTGCAGCACTTGGAACAGAGGGTCCTACACCTCCTTAGGGCAGCACAATAGAGCTATCCCTGCTGGTGTGGGTGTGAGCTGGCCCTGAAGGCTTGAGAGTGGAAGAGCTAGCCCCACAATCTGTCACCAGTGGCATGCTCCTCATCTCTCACCATCCACTGCAGGCAGAGAAAACTGGTCCTGGGGTCACGAGAGTGGAAGAGCTGACCTTGCCCCTCATGGGCTGCAGCACTCAGGATAGTGGGCCCTGCACCTAGCCCAGTAGTACAGTAGAGCTGGCCCTGTTGGTAGAGGTGCAGGCGATCTGGTGCCCTGAACGGAGCGGAGGGAGATCTAGCCCCACCTTTCATCTGCCATATGGTGGAGTGGGAGAGGGAGAAATGCCCCCCCCCACCTGTGGCAGGTAGGAGAGCTGACCCTCAGCTCATGAAGTGGGAGAATTGGCATTGTACTCCACAATTACCCTGCACTACACCCAGGCACTGTAATAGAACTGACTCTGTTGGCAAGGGCTCAGGTGAACTGTCCCAGGGGGCATAGGAGCAGGAGGGCCAACTCTGTCCCCTCCTTTGTCATGTGGTGGCATAAGTGAGGAATAAAGTTCTCCTTCCTCTGGTCCCTTACCACTCTGGCAGGTGTGAGAGCTGGCCTTGCCCCTTACCAGCTGCAGCACACGTGAGGGGGGCCCTGCAGGTGACCTGGGCCGCACACTAGAGCTGACCCAGTGGGCAGGGTCGCAGGTGAGTCTGGCCTGTTGGTGTGAGAGCAGGAGACCTGCCCCCACCCTCTCCCTCCTATGCTGTTGGGTGGCAAGGGGAAGGAAAATATACAACCTTCCACCTAAGACAGGCAGCGGAGCTGGCCTGGGGGCAGGAGAAGGGAAAAGCTGGTCCCGCCCCTCACCAAGTGCCGCAGTATGGAGGAGAGTGGGCACCTCACCTGGGCAAAACAGTAGAGCTGGCCCTGGTGGTATGGGTGTGTATGACCTGGACCCAAAGTCTGAGAACAGAGCTGGCCATGCTCCTTGTGGTCCGTTACACAGGTGTGCTAGCCGGGCAGTGCTAGAGAGCCCTCCTGGGTGGTGACCCTGAGGAGAGCTGGCCAGCTCTCCCACCCCGCTACCACTCAGGCCCAGAACCAGGCCTATGCGTTAGCTGTGGAGTGCTGGAGCATGTGAAGGGACAGGTTTTGCAGATCCAAAGCTACAGGAGCTCCATGGCACAAGGCAACAACAGGAGAGCCACGAGGAGTCCTAGTGAGGGTCCAGTGTTGAGGGTGTGGCAGAAGCCAGAGGCCTTGGACCAGACCAATGACTCTCTGCAATGACACTTACAAGTAAAGATGTACTGTGCGATTCACTGGGCCACACTACAGCTTCCAAGCTGAGATTTTTTTGTTTGTTTGTTTTTAGTTTGGTTTTTGTTGTTGTTGTTGTTTTATTTTTTGTTTTGTGTGTGTGTGTGTGTGTGTGTGTGTGTGTGTGTGTGTGTTAGTTTTAAATTTTGTTTTAGGGGAGGTTACAAGGGCTGAAGGTGGAATTGAGGGGATGGGAAGATGAGTGGGATCAGGATGCATGGAGTGCCCACAAAGAATCAATAAAAAGGTTAAAAAATAAATAAATAACTGTTGGTGGAGGCTGCACGTTCATTTCCTGGCCACCCAGACCTGAAATAAACACACAGAAAACATATTAATTGCAATATTGTTTGGCCAATAGCTTAAGTGCATTTCTAGCTAGCTCTATGCCTTCAATTAGCTCATTTCTATTAATCTGTGTATCGCCATATGGTTGTGACTTACTGGCAAGGTTCTGTCCACTATCCAGTGTCTGTCTTCTGCAGCAACTACATGGCTTCTATGTGACTCCGCCTTCTTTCTCCCAGCATTCAGTTTAGTTTTCCCGCCTGGCTCTGTTCTGTCCTGTCGTAGACCTTCTTTAAACAACAGCAACAACAAAAACTAAATTAAATAGAATTGAAAATTGTTGAGGGGTCAGGGCTCAGTTGTAGGCAAACATTTCTGTCCTGCAAGCCACTCCCAAGTAACCACACAGAGGCTTAATACTAATTACAAATGCTTGGTCAATATCTCAGACTTGTTACTAGTTCACTCTTACATTTTCAATTAGCTCATATTTTTATCTACCCTTTGCTATGTGGCTTGGTACCTTTTCTCAGTGTGGCCTGCATGTCCATCTTGCTTCTCTCTGTGTCTGCTCACTACTCCTCTGACTCTGTCCTTTCCAGCATTTTGTTTGGCTCTCTCCCTATCCTTATCCTGTCCAGGTATTGGCCAGTCAGCCTGTTTATTAAACCAGTCACAGCGACATATATTCTTACAGTGTTAGGTAACATTCCACACTCAGTAGTAGAAAATAAAACAAAACAGGGGAAAAAGAAACAAAACAAAAAACAAAAACAAACAAGCAAAACTCAAGAACTGAAAACAACTTGGGTGGAGGGAGGAAGAGAACTCTGTAGTTTGGGGAGTATAAAACTAATCTCGAGTTGAGGAAACTGACTCATCTTTCTGAACTCATATTCCAAGTGAGAGACAAGCAGGTTGACCAAAGGGCTTTACAGCTGAGTCACACAGCAGTAAAGACCAGGCTGGGTGGGGACACAGGTCACCTTTCCCGGTTGTCAGAAAAGAGAATAATAAATACCTCTCCCCGGTTCCATCACGCCTCTATAACTGCCTTTCCGGTCCACTCAGTAGAAGCTGGCCTGTCACTTTCTACTCTGCTGTCTGTGGTGAGTGGGAAAATGGGCGGGGGGAGGATAAATACGTAATAGATACTATAGGTGGGAGAGGCAGATGAGGTGATTCATGCCTACAGTCCCGGCACTTGCAAGGCTGAGACAGGCGGGTCAGGAGTTCAGTGCCAGCTTTGGCTTCATGGCAAGTTCAAAGCCAGCACGGCTATATGAGACTCTGTCTTAGGAGACTGAACTAAATGATGATGATGATGATGACGATGATAGGCTGGACTGAAGAGACAGTGATACCTGTGAGTTGTGTTCTCACATTAGGGCCATTAGACTGAGAGAAACTTGGTTAGCTAATGGAGATAAGGACGGGGCTTCCTCAGAACACCTCTGAATTAATGCTCTTTCAATGACTGTAAGAGTTAACCCATTTTCAGGCGGATCTCTGTGAGTTCGAGGCCAGCCTGGTCTACAGGGCAAGGTCCAGGACTGGCTCCAACTGGGAAACCCTGTCTCAAAAAAAAAAAGAGTTGACCCATTTTTGTTAAAACACATTTTACTTTAAATAATTATGGGTTGGTTGGAAGTTGCAGAAACAATGGAAGAAGGTCCTCGAGTACCCACCCAGTTTCCCATCAGCTCATCATCTTCCAGTAGTAATAACGTGCTATCTAAAGCAGAATGTGCACCCTGGCACAACCCAGAGACCTAGTTCAGACTCTGTGCATGTGTGCCCGTGTGTGTGCCCGTGTATGTGTGTGTGTCTGTGCCCTCATTGCACGGCTTCCTGCAGTCACCACTTCAATGAAAGTACAGAAATGTTCCACCATTGAAGGATCCCTGTGGGGCTGGGAAGACAGCCCCTAGGTAGAGCTCTTGCTTAGTGAGCTCAAGGCCTGGTTCCCATCCCCAGCCACAAACCGGAAGAGACGCCTTCCTCGCGCTATATGGTTATACTCACGCCTGCTCTACCCTTCTCTTTCCTGCCTTTGGGGTGTTGCCTTTTCCTAGTACACAGTTGGTAGTTCTTATTACAGTGTCAACATCTGTACTCACCTGAAACAGAAAGAACAGGTTCCTCCGTTGGTTCTCCGCTGTTTGGAATGCTGGGAGGAAAACAGAGCACCCAGCCATGAAGTTGGTGGGCCTTCTGTGTTGTAACCATTGGAACACCAGTGTGGCGGCCTTATTCCTGTAGGACCGGCTAGTGTATGCCTAAAAAGTACATTGGCTAGTCCAGATAAGCACTCAAAACTGATAGGAACTCAACAAATATTTATTTATCAGGTAACTACACTGACCCAGCAGGGAGGGGCACATTCCAGGGCAGGTTCCTTAAAGAGACAGAACAATTCTCTGTTTAGAGAGCCAGTGTTTTCAAATGAGCAAGGCTTAGCAAGTGTTGGTTTGAGTTTCCTATCGCCAGTGCCTTAATTCTTTTCCAAACAGGACACGATAGTAAAACACACTGTAGTGTGCTCCTGCAGTGTTCACGAAAGGACTTGAAGGAGGACCCCAATCCTCACAGTCTTGAAGGCCCCTTGTCAACTCTGCAGCCTGCAGAGGGAAGAGGCCCTTGCCAGCTGCATGGCCAGGAAGTTAGTAAACGGAGTTACCAAATGGTGGGAACAATTAGGTTGGCATCAGGCACGGTGCGGAGGACTTCAACTGCAATACCTCATTTAATCTGTGTAATTACTCTGAGAGTTGGGTGATCTTATCTTCACTTCATGACTGAGAAAGTTGAGACACGCAGAACTTAAATGTTTTATTTATTGAGGCCATGTAGTGAGTGGAAGATACGGGATCTGAACTCAGCCTAGTGGGCCAAGGCCTTTGCGTTCATTAGGTCTCAGGTGTGATGCAGGAATGGACAAGCGCTGTCTGTTTTCCTTTTGAAGAGGGCCTTGCTATGGAGCCCAGACTGGCCCTGAACTTCATATCCTCTCACCTAGCCTTCTGAGTGCGGGCCTTACCGTGCATGCTCCATGGGACTGCTAAAAAGCCCCCCATCCCTGTCCCCAAGTGCTTGCGATGAACTGAGTCCCTGGACAGCAATTGCGGCGAGATCTGCTGCTGCCATTTAATGGTTAAATGCAGAGAATCCAAGTCCATAAACATAGATGAGAGGTGATGCCTCAGGTCGGTCATCTCCTCCTACCCCTACCTCACACGGTTGTTTGAGATAGGATCTTGGTATGGAGCCCAGCCTAGTTCCAAACATGCAATCCTCCAGCATCAGCCCCCTGAGAATGAGGATTACAGGCATATGCCATCATACCTAAGTCAAGAAGCACTTCGCATAGATACATAGACTAAATGACTAATGGTTTTGCCTGATGTTTGGATGAAAGTGAGGGGTGGGTTTTTTTTTCTTATCATTTTTAAGCTTATAAAACAACCAGAAGCTTGAAGCTTGAAGAATTTTCACTAGAAAGTGGCTCACATCACTGTGGCGTACCCTGTCATTAGTGATCCATCTTCTCATCTTCTCCAGGGCTTGCTCACCAGCTGGGTACCCTCTCTACTACTGAACCCAGTCATCCACAGTCGCCTCCTAGTGCCGGATTAGTTACTTCTAGTGTAGATGTTAGAAAGATTAGAGAGATGAGGATGCCATCTTTCCCTTTAGAGAGAAGAGCTGGTGGGTGAGGCGGCATAGAGGGCCAATACTCCTGCTTGCCCGGGGCTTGAGGAGAACGTGAGCTCCATCTTCAAGATCTCCATGAAGCAAAGAGAGGACCAAGCAAGTTGTCCTCTGACCTCTACAGGGAAGGACGGGAACCATGGCACGCCTGACTACCTCCAATAAATAAATAAAATATAAAAACAAAAACTCAGCTATGAGGGAGACAAGAACTCTGGATAGAAAGTAGTAAAAATAAGGATGAGTACAAAAGGTCTTTAATCTGAGGCATGGACACATTTGTAAACACAGCCGCATACCTGAACTTAATCAAATGCTATTAATAAACTTTATTGACTGTTCTGTGGAGAGCGTGCGTGTGAGTTCTTATAGAAAGTGGTTTTGTATATGCAGCCAGGGATAAATACTGGCCAGATTTGTTATTTCATTCATAAAGGAGAAGGCTCTCAAATTAGGTTGATTTCAACACACCAAGCCAGACAGATAGTAAACCGCCCACGAAGAATGAAACTTTTTACCCTGTCATCCTTCAGATGCAAATGAAACATTAACATACGCACCGAGAAGATGTTTGTGCAAGCAGAAAATCCCAGACCTTTTATTGCAAAGAGGAGGAGCCAAGGATCCTGACAGGACTAGCAGGGTTGCCTCCCTCCTCAGGGACTTCCTGCTGTCACTAAGTCAGGCAAAGGAGCTCACTGGGAGAAAGTCGGCTCTGCTAGGCTCTGCTGAGTGGGCCACATCCTGGTGTTCGGGACACACATGATCTCTTGAGAGTACCTATGCTGAGGCTGTACTTTCTTATCAGTTTGTTGTGCTTGGTGAAATCAGGTAAGTCATTTAGCCAATGCTTTTAAAAAACATTAATGGACTTTCAAAGTTTTATGTGAGCCTTTTTGAGGCCAGAAACTATGGTAAAATGAACTTTCTTATACTGAATTTTTTCCCTCAGTCATAGATCCTACTGTTATTTCTTTGAATTAACTTGAAAAAGCTATGGTAGTATTAATTTGCATCATAGCTAAATTGTGTCTTTCCACATATATGAAATTAAATACCATTTTTTAAAGGTAAAAAATTGTTTTATGATGCTTAAGGCAGAGAAGGTAAGTTTTTTCATTTTTTGTTTTTTTCTTTTCATATTTTTAGCAAGGGTAAATTATTATACTTTCAGGTATTTAGGTATATTTAAATCATTATTTAAATATTATTACAAAATCCCCAAATTTTACATACATAAATTCCTTACAACGGTGCCTGGTATATTTATAACTTAAAACTTACTCATTACCAGGCTGGGACATAATTCAGTTGTAGCATACACACCTAGCATCTATGATGTTCTGGGTTCAATTTCCAATACAAAAAACATAATAGAAGCAAAACAAAAATCTTAATCTCCATGGTGAGCTAACAAAAGGGAAATTCACTCTCAGCCCTTCTAGGAACCTACTTCCTTTCCACACAAAGCTCCTTACTGTGACTTCTGACAAAGCCTTTGTTTGTTTGTTTGTTTGTTTTCCAAGGCAGGGTTTCTCTGTGTAGCCCAGGCTGTCCTGGAACTCTCATAAACCAGGCTGGCCTCAAACTCGGCGATTCATCTGCCTCTGTGCTTGGATTAAAGGCCTGGGCCACTGGGGCAGATGTCAGACCTGTAAACTACTCACATTCTGTGACTTGTAAAAGCGTCGCAGGTGATTTAGTCTAAGGAAATAACCTTTGTTTGGGGTAGCAGCAGATGGTGCTACTTTTAAGTCTAGGACACACACTGGGCAAATGCTCAACTACCGAGTTACATTTCTAACCCCAAGAATAACTTTAAAAATGAAAAAACAAACCAACAGGAAACCTCAGAAGCAGAGCAGATGGAGCAGAAATGGCTCCGGTCCGGGATTAGATAAGGTCCAAATAGGAAACTATTTCTATTGCTTTATTTACTTAATATGTGTGGGCACCCAAGCCGCAGTGCCCTTGTAGAGAACAATTTGGAGGAGTCGGCCCACTCCTTCCACTGTGTGGGTGGGCACTGGATAGAGCTCAGGTTGTCAGGCTTGGTATCAGTCGCCTTTACCCGTGGAGCCATCTTGCTGGCTCCAGTATTAAGCTAATTTTAAATGAAAGTGATCTGAGAAGACGGCTCAGTGGATAAAGCGCTTGCCAAGATAAGATGAAACCACATAACTGCCTAAGGGGTATAGAAGCCCCCCTACAACTTCAGAACTCTGTGGGCTGAGAGGGATCCCTATGCTGGCCAGCTGGGCTGACTGAATCAGGGAGCTCTAGGTTCCAGCAAGAGACCCTGACTCCGTTTACCAGGTGGAAAGCGATTGAGGAAGACACCTGTCAACCTCTGGCCTCTGCATGCACTAGCACCCTTGTACGTGTGCACCCACACACATGTGACCACACACATTAACACACACACCGCACAGAGTTATGTATGCCAGAAAGAGGGAAAGGAAAAATACTCATTAAGCTCATTCTGATGCCCAAAGACGTTTTAAATGAATACTGATGAGGGGCTGGTGAGATGGCCTAGTGGGTAAAAGCACCCGCTGCACAAGGCTGGGAGCTGAGTTGGAACCCCAACCTACAGAAAGGTGGAAGGGGAACACTGACTCTTCCCCATGTGTGAGCTGTGGCATGCAAGAGCCTGTGCATGCGCACACAGAATAATAATGAAATTTTAAAAATTTAAAAATAAAATAATGCAAAGGATGAGATGGTAGAACTCAATTTTGTAAGCCAACAGAAACTGTTAAAATCATACAGGCATGCTGATAAATGAAGCTTAGAATTGACCTAGAAATTTTATATTAGTTATATTGGGGTTTATTTCCCGCTCTCTTGATGGCATTGCTTCAAGTCTTTGTACAACCATAGGTGGTAAATAGTATTGTCCCAGTCTGTCATCAACATTAACAGTTGCTATGTGGCATCTACTGTGTGCCAAGGCTCTGGAGACCTCCTAGGCATCATTTATGATTCGTAGACCAGCCCTGACAGTCTGGGGGCTTGGGTAAAGTGAGTGAGGTGAACGGCATTCCCCAGAAACAACATGTACGAGGAGGGACACCAAAACTCAGAAGTCAAGCGATTGTTCATTTTCTTGAGATTTTTATGTGTCTGCATGTTTTTCCAAATGTATTCTGTGCACCATGTGCATGCGGTGTCCGCAGAGGCCAGGAGAGGGCGCCCTATCTTCAGAGACTGGAGTTACAGATAGTTGTGGGCCACCGTGTGGGTGCTAGCAATACTCAAGAGGAGCAGCCAGTAACCTTCCCTGCTGAGCCATCTCTCCAGTGCCATGTTTTTTAGCTTAAAAAATTACATTTAAGTGATTATTTGTGTATATGTGCATATGTGTGCATAAATACATAAACTACAATGTGCTAATGAAATTCAGAGAACAATTTGCTGGCATCCAGCTCTGTCCTTCCCACTATTTGAGTTCCAAACTCAGGTCACTAGGCTTAGCAGTGACCTTTACCCTCTGAGCCATCTAGCCCTCCCAGCGACTGATAATATAATGCAATATTTAAAATATCAAAAGTATTGCAAACAAATGCATAGTGAGCAAAAGGTTAAAATTTGACTTAAAGATAGACTACTTTTTGTTCTATCACCTGTACTGCTGGTGAAAAGAGTCATTTCTAATCAGCAACCTGTTCCTTGGTGGCTCAGGCTGCCTTTACTTCCTTGTGCGGCAGTTTATGAGTGTTGTTGACACTGTGTAAACAGACCTAATCACACAGCTTTATTGAGAGAGTCCCTTCCCTTTTTTTCTTTTTATGGTAGAGTGTTGATGAACTGTGTGCAGTTGGTTCAAAATACCAAAGGATATTTGTATGTGCGCATGCGCAAGCGTGCGGCGCTGAGGATCGAACCCAGGGCCTCACAAGTGCTATGCGCTACCTCTGAGCCGTACCTCAGCTCTGTCATGGGCGTATTGAAATCATCTCCCCGTTGTTGTGACAAAATACCTGGCGGAAGCAACTTAAGGGAGGAAGAGTTTCTCTGGCTCTCAGGGTGCAAGCGGATGCTGTCCCTCAAGGTGGGAAGGCAGGGCAGCTTGCGTCAAGGATGCTGATGGTGGGGGTGGAGCCCTTGATGCTGTTACAGCTGAGCGGGTCAGGAAGCAGAGAGCTGGGACAGGAAGGATGCCAAACCTCTAATTCTTAAGGCCTAGTCCTCAGGGAGACTTCCTTCAGCTAGGACCCACTTCCCAAGAATTCTACAGCCTCTTAAAACAGTGTTTGGGGACAAGTGTCTGAACACAAGACATTCCACGTTCAAATAAATACATGTGTGTAAGGACACACGTTTTTGGCTCCAAATTCAACTTGCCTCTGTGTAGCATTTCCTCAAAGATTAGTATTGGGATGGTCGTTTTATAAATGCAAGATAGAGGCACAAGAGAGGTTAGGCGATTGATTATGCCAGCTTACATAGCTAGTGAATGGTGGTCTGACTCTCAAACCCATGCTTTCCCCAAAACTGTATTGGGTTTTTATCAAGACACTGTACAAAGCAAACATTGTAGGGAACCCAGTGGTAAATACTTAAAGTTTTATGCGGCGATACTCATGCCCGCTTCACTCAGCTAGTACAGCAGGAGGGCATCCGTGGGCGGCATGTACATGGGCCTGGCCAGATAATAAGAAAATGCGATGGGACTGCAGGTCAGTGGGACTTCGATGTAGCTCAGTTGATAAAGTGCTTGCCCAGCTTGCATGAGGCTCTGGGTTTGATCCCCAGCACTGCAAAACCTGGATGTGGGGTAAAGCACCTCTAATCCCAGCACACAAGTGGAGGCAGGAAGATCAGAAGTTCAAGATCATCCTCAGCCACCTCGTGAGTTCAAGTCCAGCCTGAGCTACACAAGGTAAAAGGTCATTGAGGATTGCCCTGATTTTCTACTTGAATCTGTTTCTTTTAACCTAAGAAAGAAGGTCATAAAGAATAATTATGCCACCTCTGACTAGAATGCAGGTACTTCCTTGAAGGATATTGTACACAGAGTCCATGTTACTGTAATTTTCCAGTCGTTGGTAAGAAATGTTATTTCAGGGTAAGTAGTCCAGAAGGAACAGGTGTGGTTTCTCCTGTTTCAGTGGAACTAGGAGAGAAGGTGAAGCTTGAAAAACCAGTTTAATACACTCTGTGCTACCTGCGTGTGCTCTAAACAACCAGTTTAATACACTCTGTGCTACCTGCGTGTGCTCTAAACAACCAGTTTAATACACTCTGTGCTACCTGCGTGTACTCTAAACAACCAGTTTAATACACCCTGTGCTACCTGCGTGTACTCTAAATAACCTTGACTTTGTAAGAAATAAATAAAATGCCCAAAAGTTGTTTGCCTTTGGGAAGCATAAAAGAGTTCGAAGCTTTAAATATTCTAGCATAAACTAAGACATACGGAACTCTCTGTGTGTGAAGCCATTGAACTCACTAGTTTCTCACAATGTCTCCTGTTTGTATGCTCTCCAAATTGCTGAGAATTTGACTCCAACAAAAAGTTCCAGTACTGGGAACACATTTGATACAACAAGAACAACAGCAACTCAATACCTGACCCCAAGTAGCTTAAATTTGTTTCTGACATGGTCCATGATACCACAAACTCATTGTTTTCTTTTTAAAATGTTTAGTTCTGGGAACCAAAGCTGGAGCTCAGTGGTAGAATGCACAAGGCCCTGAGTTGGTCATCAACACTGCGTAATTACTAAATGGGCTGGAGAGACGGCTCAGTGCTGAAGAGCACTTGTTGCCCTCCCAGAGGGCCTGGGTTTGCTTCCCATCACCCACATGGCAGCTCATAACCATTTGTAACTCCAGTTCCAGGGGATCTGATGCCCTCTTCTGACCTCTTTGGATAATAAGTATGTACATATTATACTCATAAAACATTTTTCAATGAGAAAAAATAATTAGGAAAAAATTAACAAACAAGTTTAATTTCAAACCAGGCATGGTGTTACATACCTATAATTCAAGGACTAGGGAGGCTGAGGCAGAAGCATCATGAGTTTAAAGCCAGCTTGGGCTATATAGTGCCACCTTGCCTCAAAAATCCAAACCAAGGGGACTAGTGAGATGGCTCAATGGTTAAAGGCCCTTGCTGCCAAGCCTGCTAACCAGAGTTCCAGCTCCAGGACCCACATGGTGGGAGGAGAGAGCAGCGACTGTCTGACCTCCACACCATGACACATGTGTGCCACTCCTCATTAGTGTAATTAAAAAAAATCCAGCCAAGCCGAAGGAAGAAACCAGCCCAAGAGCTCTGTTAGCAGGAGTGCATGTGGTGGATCCAGGGGGAGGGAAGAGTGGGCAGAAGATGTCCCAGCATGCTGCAGGCCCCTGAGAAAGGGTTAGAAAGACTGGGCAGGGCAAGCCTCTGTCTGTCTCAGCATGGTTCAGAGACTACTTCAGACAGACTCTCGATGAAAGCCGGAGACAAAGTTAACCTGTAAGAGTACAGCTTTCATGGGATAGAGGTGTGTCTTTGTCCCTGTTCTATTGCTGTGAAGAGACACCATGACCAAAGTAAGTCTCATAAAAGAAAGTATTTAATTAGGGGCTTGCTTACAGTGTCAGAGGTTAGTCCATTGCTGTGGCAAGAAGCAGACAGGCAGACAGGTGTAGTGCCGGAACAATAACTGAGAGCTTTACATCCAGATCCACAGGCGGAGGCAAGGGCGGAGGCAGGGGTGGGGGAGGTGGGGGTGAAGAGGTGGGGGGATGGGGGAGGGAGAGGGGGAGAGAGAGAGAGCCTACCATGGACTTTTGAAACCTCAAAGCTCACCCCCAGTGGTACATCATCTCCAACAAGGCCACACCTCCTAATCCTTTCCAAACCGTCCATCAACTGGGAACTAAGCATGCAGATATATGAGCCTTTGGGGGCCATGTTCATTCAAAAGACCACAGGATGGGAGGAAATGTTAGTTCAGAGTAACTAAATTACAAAATAATCAGAAAAGGACAGGTGCAATTTCTCATGTTTCAGATAAATGTTTCAGATAGACAGGATTAAAGGACAGGTGGCATGTCAGGAGGCATGGTGAAGTCCCCCATGCTTTCTACAGATTCCTCCTCACCCTCTGTAACGCGTTCTCATGATAGCCCAGGCTAGCCTTCAGCTCATTAATCTCCTGTCTCTCAATGTGTGGCTTCTAACCCATTGGCCTAAGGTTCATGTGTCTTAAGATGTGTCTTAAGACCTAGTAATAATGAAGTAGTCCTCTTCTCGGTAAAGGGACATCTGTCTTCCCCAGTATGACCTCACTCAGGATCAGTCCCAGCCACATTCCTCTCTTGGACAGACAGGCAACATATGAAAAACAGCATGATTTCCCCAGGCCACCTGGAGAGTAAGTTACACAGACTGGAGCAAAACTTAGCTTTGTGGACAGATAAAACCCAAAGAGCTCAGCCCCATGCCACAGCTCCTCCTGTATTGTAAGATGACCAGTTAAACAGTGAGGTGTCACTCAGGGAGGGCTCTCCTAGGAGACAGATGCAGTCCCTGTTCTCCAGGGCATTCCTTCTCTAGGAAGAGGAAGTGAAGGGGTGACGCGAATCGTTGGCTTACTAACTACCTAAGCCATGCCTGACTATACCAGGTAAAGGTAGGCTCCAGAACACTGTGTATTACTTTGGTTATTATTACTGCGATAAAAGCCATGACCAAACGTAGCCCGATGACTCTAGCTTGTGTCAAGTTGACAAAAAAACTGACTAGCACAAATTGGTTCTCAAATTTCTGTTGAGGGAATTCAGAACAAGTGTGTCCCAAGGTTCCATTGCTTTCTGATGGCTCATTGTGTCCCAGGATTCCCCTGCCTTCTGGTGTCCCATGGTGTCCCAGAGTTCCCCTGCCTTCTGGTGTCCCGTGATGTCCTAGGGTTCCCTTGTCTTCTGGTGTCCCATGGCATCCCAAGATTCCCTTGTCTTCTGGTGGCCCATTGCAAGTTTGTGATCTTCTCCTCCTGTTCCATCCCTAGTCCCTTACCACCTCTCTGACTTGGTGCTGTGACTTGTGCTCCCAAGCGAGCTGCCCTTGTTCAGCGAAGCAGAATGTAGGATAGTACCTTATGGGGTGGTTTGCAAATAATTGTATTTCAAATAATATGGTTTCTGGTCATTACATTGTGTTTGGAAACCAATTAGAATTTTCACCTTTGTAAGCAGACTTTTCTGCCAGACTGCAGATCATTCTGTCCCACCAGCCCCTTCCAAATAACCACACAGAGACTTAATATTAATTATAAATGATTGGCTAATAACTTAGGCTTGCTACTAACTAGCTTTTACAACCTTAATTAACCTGTATTTCTTATTTAAGTTCTATCACATGGCTCATGGCTTGTTTCCTCATTTTGTACATGTCCTGCTTCCTCTGAGTTTGGCTGGCAACTCCCCAGACTCTGCCCTTCTTCCCAGCAACCTCTCTGTCCTGAAAAATCTTGCCTAGCTATTGGACAGTCAGTTCATTATTCATCAACGAGAGTAATACATATTCAGTGTACAGAAGGATTATTCCACAACCCACATTTATTTGTCTCTCTGCCTTTTGTCTTTTGGTGTCTGGAGTTGGCACAGGGCCCAATGCACAGGCATTCCACCTCTGAGCAGCTCCCCAAGGCCTCACATAGCAGCTCTTGACAGAAGCATTATGTATGACTGTCAAATTCCAAACCCAAGGACCACAGAACTCTTCATTTACCTCTTTTATCTTTACACACACACACATACACACACACACACACTACATGAATATTGCTGCATGAATATATGTATGTGTGTGCCTCATGCCTCTGGAGGCCAGAAGAAAGCAGCAGAACCTTTGGAACTGGAGTTACAGGAAGTTGTGCGCTGCCACGTGGATGCTGGGTAACAAAACCAGGTCCTCTGCAAAAGCACTCAGCGCCCTTAGCCGCTGAGTCATCACCCCAGCTCCTACCTCTGTCCTCTTCCCACTTGACCTTTCATTTATTTGAAAATCTCCTCCTTTCCCCTTTGAACCAAAGCGTCAAGCATCTACCTACACTTGCTCCTTACTTCCTTTCTTCCCTTCCCTGCCTCTCCTCCCTTTCTTCTTTGCCCCTTCTC
This sequence comes from Ondatra zibethicus, assembly GCA_004026605.1. Taxonomy (NCBI): domain Eukaryota; kingdom Metazoa; phylum Chordata; class Mammalia; order Rodentia; family Cricetidae; genus Ondatra; species Ondatra zibethicus. The sequence goes on along the minus strand of PVIU01010459.1, from coordinate 20,646 downwards.
CCACCTCCCCCTCCCCATTCCTTTCCACCTCCCTCTTTTGTACTACTAGGTATTGAATTCAGGTCCATACTGCTAGGCTCATCCTGTAGCACGAAGCCACATCTCCAGCCCTGCTTTTGTTGCAGCTGCTGCCACCTCCTTCTCTTCTTTCTGACAGGGTCTTACTATGTAGCCCAGGCCAACCTTGAACTCACAGAGATCCACCTCCCTCTGCTTCTTGAATGCTGGGATTAAAAGCATGCGCCACCATATCTAGCCAACTTTACCTTTCGATGTCATCGTTCATAACCCATCTGCTCCTCTGCCTATCGCTATTGTATCTTTGCCTTTTCCTTCTTTCTGCTTATTTGGAAAGAACTGAACATTTTTAGAAAAGCTACAAGAATAAGGGACCACGCAAAACAGCAGCAGATCTTTGCACAGGTTTACTTACTGGTTCTTCGTGGAACTTCCTGGACCTCCAACAGCCTGTGCTCAATCACCAAGCCCACACTGCAGCCCTGGGCCGATTTATTCTTAACACTTTGACACATATTTCATCATCAGTTAGCTATCTGTTTCTATTTTCTGAATCATCTGTCAAGAAATCTGGTCCTTTACCTTCAAATGCTTTAGTTATAGTTTCTAAGCCTTGGGATTTTCTCTTTTATGATGTCTTAGTCACTGTTCTGTTGCTGCAAAGAGACCCAGTGAGCACAGCAAGGTCTATAAGGAGAGTGTTTAACTGGGAGCTTGCTTACAGTTTGAGAGGTTTGTCAGTTATCATCATGGTGGGGGTAGAGTTACAGGCACAGCAGGCTTGAGGCTGGAGTTACATCCTAAACTGCAGGCAGAGGGATTGTGGGAGGGAGGGAGGGAGGGAGGGAAGGAGAGAGAGAGAGAGAGAGAGAGAGAGAGAGAGAGAGAGAGAGAGAGGAGTTACATTGTACTTTTGAAACTTCCAAGTCCATCTGCAGTGACACAGTTCCTTCAACAAGGCCACACCCACTCCACTCCAACAAGGCCACACCCACTCCAACAAGGCACAGCTCCTAAACTCTTCTCAAACAGTGGTCTGTGGTGTGTGGGTTGGTTGAAGAGAGAAGACACTTCAAGATGAAATTTTAAGGCCTGTGTGGCAGCAAGAAGGTCCAGCCTCTGATGAACTGAACCCCAAACAGCTGTGCAAAGGCATATTTATTGCTTTATTGATTGTTACACAAGGTTGGTTTTTGGGTAAAGTATTTCCCCATACCAAGGTCCTATCTAATCTCTGTGTCTCTCTAGAGGAAAGCATCACAGCCCTCATGACTTTCGTCCTTTATGGTGTACACAATAATCCAGGAGCCTCAGGTGTGCCTGAGGCGTTTTGTGACTAAAGTCAAGGGGTGGCTGCAACACCCCTTCAGGAAAACAGTTCCACAGATCACGGAAAATGACCACTGTTTTCCATAAAAATTATTTGCTGCTTTCTACAATGATTTTTCAAGGTCAAAGTTCTTCCAGAAAGCAGCTTTCAAAGGTCTACCCCAGCGACGGTGACACTGCTAAGCCCACTTCCTGATGACTAAGCGTTCACATATATGTGCCTACAGGAGCCAAAACACCACACTAACCGTCATGTGACTATCTGTGAATTGAAAACCGAGGCCACACTTATACCTGATTGTCTAGATATCAATTTTCCAACTGACTTAGTTTATTTTATTGCATTTTCCTTGGCTACCTCAAGATCTACCCTAGGCCAAAGTAATACACTAGTTTATCCTGTCTCTGGAATCCTTTAATCTAGAACATTTCCACAGTCCTCCTACACTATTTATTAAGGTGATCCTTTGTCAAGAAGACAGATCGTGGGTCTCACTTTATATTTATGGGTCGCCCTGTCACAGTTGGGTTCCAGTTCCAATGTCAGCACTGGGACTGTGACACTGTGGCCTCTTCACCCTCTGTCGTTATAGACACACAAAGTTCACCAGCCCTTCTGCAGTGCCCCTGAGTGGTGACTAAGCAAGGCCTTGCCCAGTTGCTCCATGATATTGTTGCTGGTTATTCCTTAGCGACTGGAAGCAGTCTTCAAGCACTTCCCACTGAGCGACATTCCCAGCCCAGGCATGCTACAATCCTAGAACTTAAGAGGGTGAATTAGGAGGGCTACAGATGTGGGGCTAAACTGGAGTACGTAGCAAGTCTGAAGCCAGACTTACTTAATACGGCTTTCATATTAAGATCCGGTCTCAAGCGGCAACGAAAAGATCTTCCAGGTTTGTACTGTGTCTTTCTTGAGCCCAACTTCTTTCCAGGGCTGTTCTGCAGAGTGAAGGTGTTGTTGGCTTTTTGTTTTACTCTTTGGCTATTTGACTCTTTGTTCTTTGCTCTTTGAGGACCAGCTCCCCAGCTCCCAAATAAACACACGGAAGAGACTTATTTTTACTTATGAATACCTGGCCTTAGCTTATCTTATTTCTAGCCAGCATTTCTCAAATTATCTCCTCTACCTTTTGCCTCTAGACTTTTACCTTTCTCTATTTCTGTATATCTTTTCTTTCCTTCTTATTCTGTGTCTGGCCATGGGGATAGGGTGCTTGATCTCTTCTCCCAGATGGGTCCTTCTATTTATTCTCTCTGCCTGCTGGCTCTGCCTGTCATTTCTCCTGCCTCGCTATTGGCCCTTCAGCTCTTTATTAGACCATCAGGTGTTTTAGACAGGCAAAGTAGCACAGCTTCACAGAATTAAACAAATGCAACATAAAAGAATGCAACACATCTTTGCATCATTAAAGAAATATTCCACACCATGAACAAATGTAACCCACCTTATACAAATATCTCCACATGAAGGTGTGACAGGAGAGCCTGAGGAACTGAGAAGAACGGGGCGCGTCGCCAGCTCACAGGGCCTGCAGTTTCAGGTGCTCAGGGCAGGGCACACACACTCTGACCACTGTCGCAGCTGAGGGCGCTGCACAAGAGTCCATGAAGACCCGTTGGTGACTCCTGTGCTGTGTTCTGTCTCTCTGAGGACACACAGGTTAGAAATTACCATTCAACAGGTCTCACAGAACAGACACACCCATACACAACACACAGATGCATCCTGAAAGGGATTTCATTGTGCTGTAAGTAAGGCACACACAGGCGCTGATGGAGCTGGGGAGTGAGGAGATGATTATGGCTGGAAGTTTAGCAGAAGGCTTCATTGAGCTAACTTGTAGTTTTGACCTTGAGAGAGTCGGGAGAAAGATGTCTAGAGCAACCAGGGGTCATCCCTTAGGAATACTCGAACAAGCATGACTTTTCAATTTCACGCAGGTAGATCCAGGCCCTTGCGAGGCATTGTGAGGAATTGTAAGAGCAGCAAGGAGTGGATCATGGCACTTTCTTGCCTGATACCCTGCGTAGGAGGCACTGCATGATGCCATCTTGTTCTTATTTCCAGACACGGACGAAACATGCCCGTCCTTCACCAGACTGAGCTTCCACAGTGCGGTGATTGGCACAGAACTAAACGTGAGGCTGATGCTCTACACACAGAGAAACCAGATCTGTGCACAGCTCATCAACTCCACAGCTCTGGGGAGCTTAAATGTGACCAAGAGAACCACCTTCATCATCCATGGCTTCCGGCCAACAGGCTCCCCTCCAGTTTGGATGAAGGAGTTGGTCCTAAGTTTGCTCAATGTAGAAGAGATGAACGTGGTGGTTGTTGACTGGAACCGAGGAGCGACAACCGTGATATACACCCACGCCTCTGACAAGACCAGAAGAGTAGCTCTTATTTTGAAGGAATTTATCGACCAAATGCTGGTAAGACAGACTTCCTCTTAGATGACCCTGGATACTTGTTTGGGAGCTTAAAGCCAAAGAGGCATCACTTGGTTGGATGGCGGGGGACTTTTTAAAAAGCATTGGACAGATCTGAGTAGACCCAGGGAAGAGGGCGTGGTTGCGCCCATCGCCCACCTCACGAGGAAGGGGTACGGGGCAATATCATTGTAAATGCTGTAGATTTATGGCCTTGCACTCTTCCATAGATGATGGCAAAAAGCCTTGTGAAAGGAGCAGCTACCAGGAAGGTGTCTTTGAGTAGGAGAGGCTCTGCTGCTTTGGTTTAAATGTCTGGACACCCTTCGACCAAGAGACTAATACCCAGATTGTTCCAAACCACAATAAAAACACATGGTCCAATGACAGTCAATGTTGTTAGAAGGCCTCCTCAGGCAGGGCCTTAGATTTTATTTAGTGAGTAATCTCATGAGCTGACCCCCTCCCCTTTCTTTCTTTCTTTTTGTGGTTTTTTTTCAAGACAGGATTTCTCTGTTTTGTAGCCCTGGCTGTCCTGGAACTCACTCCGCAGACCAGGCTGGTTTAAACACGGGTCTGCCTCTGCCTCCAGAGGGCTGGGATTAAAGGCGTGCGCCACCACAGCTCAGTGGAGCTGCCCTTTATATACAATAGCAAAAACATTGCTTGCGGTGACCACCGTGTCTGGTGGTGACGTGAGCTGTACAGGAGGTCCTTATCAAGCAGGTAATGTGTGGGTGGCTCAGAGCAAGCTGTTCAGCAGCCTGTCATCAGGGGCGTATCCCCTCCCCCACTTTCTTTCCCTGAGATGGTAACTCCATAAGGGAGTTCATCAGAATGCATTATCGTCCTCTTCCCCGTCTGGAATCCCTAAAGATGTCCCTGCTTGATGGTCAGCAGCAGGAATGGAGACGCCAAAAGACACACATTTGTGGTTAGGTTGGTCTGAATCCTGCTTTGTACCTCCCCCAACTGCTTTCCTTGGGCCAGATGACTTCAACTCTGGGCTTCGATGTCCTCATTTGTGTATTAAAGTAGTAGAATCGGCATTGTGGGATGCTGTAATGGTCCCTCTTTTTCTGTCGTGCTGGGAATTGAACCTAAGGCTTATGACATATGAGGCAAGTGCTCTACCACTGAGCTACTTCTCCAGCCTGCTTGTGACATTTAAATAAGACCATAGGGGCTCAGGAGTTGGCTCAGTTGGTAAATACTTGGTGTGCAAGTATGAAGACCTGAGTTCACCCCCCAGAACCTATATGAAAACTCCAGGCACAGCAGTGCACAGTGCCTGCCTGTGATCCCGGACCCCAGGAAGAGGAGAGTGGAGAATCCCTAGGGCTTGCTGGCTAGGGTCACTGAGAAATCCTGTCTCAAAAAAAAAAAAAAAATAAGGTGGGGAGCAATTGAGGGAGGCAGCTGACTTAAAAGGGAAGATTTATTTTTTCGTTTTAAAATATCTCTGCGTATTTTGCCTGCATGCGTACATGTATACCACATGCATGTCTGGTGCCTACGGCAGTCAGAGAATGCATCAGATCCCCTGAAACTGAGTTGTATGCAGTTGTGAGCTGCTGTTTGGGTGCTGAGAATTGAACCTGGCTCCTCTGTAAGAGCAACAAGTGTTCTCAACCACTGAGCCATCTCTCCGGGCATGAGACCTTTCGCCCTCTGGACTGCACACATACGTGTATAGATGTGCGTGCATGCCCACCCACAAAGGAGTGAGACAGCAGACAGAGAGTACTTAAGACTATCCCTCCAAAGGAGACAGCTGGGACATCCCTGCAAGTGCTGTCCATTTCCCGAACTCTCACAATTTATGAATGGAATTCTAGGTCAACGGAGCATCTCTGGACAACATTTATATGATCGGAGTGAGTCTAGGAGCGCACATATCTGGATTTGTGGGAGAAATGTACGCTGGGAAGCTGGGAAGAATCACAGGTAAGGTTCATGTCAGTGACCAGGGTCTCACCTGGGCAGCTGCTCTCTGGAAGAGCACCGAACAGGCAACCTAATCCTTGATGATATTAACCTTGGCCTATGACTTAATAAAATATATGTAGTGCATTTTACAAACTGTGGTGTGTCATAGAAAAGCTTGGCGGTGACTTTATTTCTCTTATAGTCCCTCCCACCCCACCCCAGCAATATCCCATGGGATATATTGATCTGTTCCCTTGATTGTTCTTAATTCAGGCTGGCCTGAACTACATAGAACTCTCTAGGTGTGGCTGGAGACTTGCTGCAGGGAAAAGGGATGTGGTGGCTGGGCCTGGCTGTCTAAAGATCAGCTTTCTACCAAACTCAGAATGAAAACACCGCCAACTGCAGCAGGTCAAAACCCTAAAGGACAAAGACGTCTTTTCTGGACCTCTTGCCTGGAGCTTAGGAATTTTCCAGTGCTACTCATAGGGCTGAGGGCTACCTCACAGAACTTATTCACCTTTCCCAGGAACCATCCTCACGCCAGGTCTTAAATGCAAGTGGTCAGTGAGATAGACGTGTATGGGAGGAGAGGAAATGTAGAAGGATTCGAAACATATATCTGGGGGGTACGCTTACCACTCCAGCACCCCTCCCCCACCCAGTGGTGTGCACTGCTTCCCAAAGTTTGTCTTGGAAGTTTTCTTTTCTTCCACTTTTCCCAAAGGCCAAAGCTGCCTCAATTACCTAATTGACACACTTTTCTAGGGAAACAAAGTAGTTTTCAAAGTTCATATCAGTATATTTTACAAAACAATGTCTTTATGGGGGAGGGGAGAAGGGGAGAGAGAGAGAGAGAGAGAGAGCAGCTGGTTCAGGTTGGTGTCACTTTAGGAGTCACTTTTCTGGTAGGTAGGATTGTTTTTTTCCAAGGCTGTGTTGAAGTGGGGTGTCGTGCGGGGTGTTGACTTATAGCAATTGCTGGCTTCTGTGCTGACTTCCTCCGTAGTGACTAATCTCAAGCTGCCAACTTGATGTCATTGACCAGAGCTAAGAAGAAATGGGCCAAGCCACGCTTGGGCCAAGTGTTTTCTACCCAAGTGCCTCGTTCTCTCCTGTGCCCCTTGACAGATCTGTCCTCCCAACTTCTGTGAACTTCAATGGACCTAACCTCTAACTATGGAAATTCCCCAAGCCAGGCTTTCTGCTGCTCGAGGCCCATGTGATCTGACCTGTGACCTGGACACAAGTCAATTTTCTACCTCCATGACGTCCCCAGTTCTCATCAGCTCTGAGCCTCAAGTTTAGTGCCCGCAGCCTCAGGAGAATTCTCTGCCCCAGTATCCTTGCTTGGCTTGGGTGTGCTCACTGGATCACAGGGTGGGAATGTGATCTGTCACCCAAGGACACAAGTCACTATTATTTCCTGAGACAAGGACAGGTCGGCCTGTTGGCTTTGCCATTTTCCTCTCTTCCAGGCATATCTCTCAGTTTGACTTCTCTTTAGCTTCATTCTTCATTATTCGTACATTTGCGCTGGGCTGAATTCTGAGTCTTGGGTACGCCAGGCTCAGGCTCTGTCTTGAGATGCTTCCAAGATCGGGAGTCTGTATTTTCAGCCTGCAGATGCAGGTGGTCTGGCCAACACCCTTGGAGAAACAACACATTAGCCATTAGCTGCATGCAGCCACTGGACACTTGAAATGCAGCCTGAGATGGGCTTGAAATGCAAACTGAGATGGTTGTAGGTGCAGAATATGCTCTGGCTTTTGAAGACTAAGGTTCAGAAAAAAAAAAAAACCATAAAACAGAAAGCAAATCTCACATTTAATATTGGTTACGTTGACATGCCAGTTTTTAGATATACTGGGTTCTTTTTATTTTGGTTTCTTTTTTGTTCCACTGAGACAGGGTATCTCTCTGCAGCCCAGGTCTAGAAACTCACACTCGGCTCAGACTGGTCTTAAGTCCATGGCAATTCTCCTGCCTCGGTCTCCTAAGTGCTGGGGTTACAAGTGTGATCCATCTACAATACCTGGCTGGTTTTGTTGTCTATTATTTTAAATTTTTAAATAATATTTTCTCTTTTATAGTTAAAATAATGGAATATTTAATATTGTATTTAATATTTAATTAAGATACTAACTGGTTTTAATTGTAAACATAAAATAGTTTTGTTTTTATTTTCTATATATTTCGTTTGTGTGTATATGTGTGTGGGTGCATATGTGTGGCACAGCGTGCTTGTGATAGTCAGAGGACAATTCACAAAGTCAGGTCTCCTCGCATTGCATAGGTCCTGGGATTGGACTCAGGCTATCAGGCTTGGTGGCATGAGCCTTTACCCACTGAGCCACCAATGACCCATTTTTGTCTTTTTGAGAGAGGATGTGCCTCTGTATCTGTTATGCCCAAATCACGGAGTCCCCCGAAAACCAACTAGAAGACCGAGTCCTGTATGTAAAAGCCAAGAGCCTTTATTCAAGCTTAAGTTTGGACTCTCTATCTGTCCGACATAGCGGTTGAGAGTAGAGAGCCCCAAGCACAGTCAGGGTAGGGTTTTTACCATAGTAGAGGTTGGGATGAGGGGATTTCCAGGGTTCAGGACCCTGAATGGCTGACATTTGTCCAGGGGTCTGGGCAAAAGGAGAACAGGTGAGTCCTGGGCTCAGGGACATCTGGTGATCTTATCTAATCTTATCTGATGGTTGGGACGTCAGGTACTTCCCTTTAGATGCCCCTCCCTGGGTGGTGTCAGCTTATGGCTTTTCCTGGAATCCAATGATGCCTTCCATGGCCGCTAGCTGTATGGCCTGGGCCCCATTATGTGTGGCCGGGTTGCCCTGGGCCCCACAGTATCCAGACTAGTTTTGAACTCACTAGTCCCCCAAGCTGGCCTTGTATCTGAGATATTCCTGTCTTAGACTCCTAAGTTCTCCCACATCTGGTTTAAAATTTAATTTTTTGTTCTCTTTTGGTTTTTACAAGAGAGGGTTTCTCTGTGTAGCCCTGCTGGAACCCACTCTCTAGACCAAGCTAGCCTTGAACTCAGATACACCTGCCTCTTCCTCACAAGTTTGGGATTAAAGGCATACACCACCACATTCAGCTAAAATTTAAATTTTTTTATTTAATGTTTTGTATGCTGGGCATTGGACCCATGGTATCACTGCGTGTAAGGTAAGCACTCTAGGATCTGAACCATATTCCCCAGCCTTATGCTCTTTTGCAAAAAAAAAAAAGATTTAGTTTTAAATTGTGTGTGTATGCACCAGTACTGTGTCTGCAGGTCCTACAGTGGCCAGAAGAGGGCATCAGATCTCCTGGTTGTGTGCTGGGAACTAAACCTGGGCCCTCTAGAAGAGCAACATTCTGCTGAGGTATCTCTCCAGTCCTATAGTTCTCATATTTTCCCCTCTCCCCCTCCACACACACGAGTGCTCTTCATGCCAGAAGAGGGCATCAGATCCTATTATAGATGGTTGTGAGCCATCTTGCAGTTGCTGGGAATTGAACTTGTGTCCTCTGGAAGAGCAGCCAGCGTTCTTAACTGCTGAGCCATCTCTCCAGCCCCCTTCATATTCTTAAAATCAAGTCCCCATTTGTTTTCCAAGCATTTTAGTCTGGGAGATGGCTCAGCAGATAAAAGCACTTGCCAAGCAAGAATGAGAGCCAGAGTTTGGATCCCCAGCACTGACATAAACGCTGGGGGTGGTGGTTCACCTATAATGCCAGCATTGGGATGACAGAGGAAGGATCCCTGGAGCAAGTTAGCAAGCTGGACTAGACTGAGTTCAAGTGAGAGACCCTACTTTAATATATAAGATGGAGGGGGGGATGGAGGAAGACAGCCAATGACAACCTCTGGACTCCACACGCATACAGACACAGACATAGACACACAGACACATAGGCACACACACACTTCCTAATATATATATATATATATATATATATATATATATATATACTATATTCATTCATAATATTACATATATATATTCATACATGCAACACACACATTTTAGGTGACTGCTAAAAACTTTTAATTACAGATATGGGTTCAGGTTCTGGACCATAATTTTACCTCCATTTTATAAGTCCTGGGGTGTGGCTAGCACACCCACTCCTTTCAATACCCCAAGCTAAATGTTTTATCCAAATCTACAGGAGGCTCCAAGCCAGGGTACTCGCTCTATTTTGGGGGCAGGAAGTGGTTGGTGTTGACTGATGGGGGTGGGGGGAGTTTCTGGGTAAATTCTTTCCAAGGCTGTGGAGTTTTTTCCAACTGTGTGAAGACCTGCTGTGCTGAGGCCGCCTGTTGGCCTTGAGTGACTGACTGGGTGTTACCTCACACCCTCCCACACCAGTTTCTGTTGGAGAGGACGGAAGCTGGAGGCTGGGGGTGGAGTAGTAAGGAAAGGAGGGAGGTGGTTGAAGGTTTACAGGGATCCCAAGGACATTGGGAGAGAAGAAAACAGCTAACAGAAGCAAGGATACTGCCTCTTATATTGTGTTTGGAACACAGGAAGGGGAGGTGTCCTTGAAGGGACACCCACGGGGACGAGCTGTGTGGCTGCACACGTGCTTAGCATACATGAAGTCCTGGCTTCATTCTCCAGCACCCAGAACCAGAGTAAAGTGAACTTAAACATAAATAGGTTAAACTCCCAGGGAAGATGCCCTTAAAACTCTCTTTGCCCAGGGATCTAGTAAGTGGGGCCTTTGCCACACTCCGCTGCTTTGTACGTTCTCATTGCGTGGCCCCAGTGTGGCTCCCTTGATTTCCCAGGTGTTTCATTGCTGTGGTAACGAAATCCAGTTAACACTGACCAAGATTAAGAAATCAGATCAGGCATTATGGGATGCATTTGATCTGCCTGGTCTGTAGTGTGACAGGCTCTTCCAAACCCAGCTCTCGGGGGGAGTTTCACAGCTTCCTGCTGCCTTGGCTTTGCTAGGTGCTGTGAGCACAGCAGATGGAGGGGCCTGTACTTCAGAGCCAGTGTCTGGCCGGGATGCTTGAGTGAGTCCTCTGGGTCTCGGGAGCAGTCACCTGGAGAATGGAATCGTGCTGGTCAACTGCTGCCTCCTGGTTTTGTGATGTGGTTCAAATGAGTTAGTAAACAATGAAGGTAGAGCTGAGTAGGGTTTCTGAAATTCCTAAAATCCTTAAAACAGGGAAGACCAGAGAGGGTATGGGTACCTTTAATTTAATTTAATGCCTTAATTTGATTTAATTGATGCCTTTAATTTAATAGCACACAGGAAACTGGGGCAGGTGGATAATCCAGTTGGAGGTCAGCTGCATAGCTAATTCAAGACTGTCTAGTCTATATGATGGAACTTTGTCTTAAAGTCAAGGACTGGGGACGCACAAGGGTTTAAATCCCAGAGCTACCTTTTCCTCTTTCACGCTCTCCAATGGTTTGGTTTGTGCTGGTGGAGCTTTTCTACCCTTCTGACCTCACCTGTGGGGCTCTTCCCCAGCTGGGCCTCCGCATGCACCCTGACTGCTGTTCTCAGAGCTGCTGCCAGGGTAACCGTCCACCACACTGTGGGAGAAAGCCCTCTGGACCGGAGTCCTGACTGCAGGACTCACCCAAGCGCGCCCTGCAGCCATCCTCATCTCAGAGGGATCAAAGACCGCTTCCATGATTCATGGCGTGGGGCCGCCAAGCTGCTCCGCTTTCTCTTTTAGGTCTTGACCCTGCGGGCCCTTTGTACAATGGGAAACCTCCCGAGGACAGATTAGATCCCAGCGATGCACAGTTCGTGGACGTCATCCACTCCGACACGGACGGTAAAGCTCCTTTGAGAATTAGTGACCCCAAGACGCAGTCTCCCCCGCGGATCCCCTGATGCTATCTTTCCTCCCCGATGTGGGTAGTGTGGGGGGTGCGGAACAACAGCACTGAGGGGGACCTAGGCCCAGGACCTGATGACGGAGCAGACATGATTTCTCTTTCTTTCGTGTTTTCCAAGTGATCATCAAATCCAATCAAGCACAGGCTGGCTTGTCCACACACAGACAGCTGGCCTCAGACGAACAGTTTTCAGGGTGGCCTGACTCTTTTCTCTTATTTTCCTGTGTTGAGAATGCAGTGTCTCCCCACCAAGAGCATCTCTGACCCCACTCCTCACTCTTGGTAGATCTGCCAGGTCATTTCTGTCTCTCATTTGCCGGTTTCTTATCTGCTATTCGGTACATGCTGGTGTGGCATGGTTGGGTGCCAAGGCTACATAGCAAGACTGTGGCTAAAAAAAAGGGGGGGGGTAGATATCTGCTATATCCAAATGTTTCCTGGAGGAGCCAACTGGGAACTTGGGGAGGAGGGATGGAACAAAGCAGAGTGCTCATTTAATTGTATGTCCTCTTTGTGATACAACTAGCTAAGGAACAGTGAACCTAGGGCGGAGCATGTAGCTCAATGGTAGTGTTTGTGGTGTGTGCTCCAGTACCAGGGAACAAAGGCCAACAAACCAGCAAAGGGCCTGTGAGACTCAGTCGCTGCCACCAGCCTGATGACCTGAGTGATCACTGGAACCCATCTGATGTGAGGGAGAGACCTCATTCCCAAAGGTTGTCCTCCAGCCTCCAGATTCACACTGGCACATGCACAGCAAACACACACAGACACTACAGAACAAAGTTTTTGCTTTTTAAAATTACCCCGACCCTGGACCGTGGGCACGCCCGTGTGACAATCAGTGACACAGACACTACAGAACAAAGTTTTTGCTTTTTAAAATTACCCCGACCCTGGACCGTGGGCACGCCCCTGTGACAATCAGTGACTTTATCTTGGAGAAAATATCTTTCTGTGGACAGCTCCATTATCATCGTGGCATTTGCAAAGTAGTCCTTGCTTAGGTGGAGCCTTTCAGTGCCATTTTAAGATGGACAGAGGAAAACAATTTGCTTTTTAGTCTTTTTTTTTTTTCTTTGAAACAGGGTTTCTCTGTGTAGCTTTGGCTGTCTTAGACCACATTGGCCTCGAACTCACAGAGATCTGCCTGTCTCTGCATCCTGAGTGCTGGGATTAAAGGCGTGCGCCATCACTCTCCAGCTTGCTCTTTATTCTTGAGATGTGAGTTTTGTTTTTCAGTGAGGCAGATCCTAAGTTTTGCTCTTCCTAGTGATGTTGAGCCAACCCCAAAGCCTACCAGCCTCTGCCCTTCATTGAAGTTGCTTGCTCTGATCTCCCCACAGCTGTGCTGCAGACGTTGTGAAAATGGGAAGCGTGTGTGAGATGCCCTGCTGACACCTGGAGTCTCAAACTGTGAAAACTCTTTTCACGATCCCAGCAATGTGCTGCACATAGCGCGTGCATTTGCAGATGCATGTCTAAACATTTACTTTTGTTTTTTTCGGAGACTTCCTGCTCTGTATCCCAGGCTGGCCTGCCACTGTGCAGCCGAGGCTGGTTCTAAACTGTCAACCTTTTTGTCTCAGCCTCCTGGTTGCTGGGTTTAAGTGTGAGCCCCCCACATCTCATTCTGTGTTAACCTTTTTTTCCCCATATTCTTTTATTTTTTTCCTTTTTTTCTTTTTTTTCTGTGTTAACCTTTTAATAAAACATTTTCCAATTACTTTGCAGTTTATATGATTAGAGAAAATAAAGTTATTACATTTCTAAGTACCCATTTTTAAAAGTGTTTCCCATCTTTTTTATTGTCCTAGATCCCAGTCTGTTTGTTTGAAGCAGGGTCTCACTTTTTAGTCCAAGCTGGTTTCGAGCTCACAGCAATGCCTCTGCCTAAGCCTCCTAAGTGCTGGTATTATAAGTGTGAGCTACCACACCTGGCTTAGGCCCAACACTTTTATTTTTATTCTTTTATTTTTATGCATATGGGTGTTTTGACTGCATGTATGTCTGTGCACTATGTGTGTGCCTGGTGCACAAAGAGTCCAGAAGAAGGTATTGGATCCTCTGAGACTGGAGCTACAGTTACAACCATTGGAGGTGGCTGTGAGTCACCATGTGGGTGTTGGGAACCCAGCCCAGCACCTCTGGAGTAGCAGCCACCCTTAACCACTGAGCCATCTCTCTAGATCAGGTCCAAAAAATTTTAAGATTTTAATCTACTAAATAAAAACTGTTTCATATTTCATTTTGTGAAGATTTACACAATGCACACTGAAGTTCAGGAATCTCCTGGCAATTAGATTGCTCTGACTAAAGGTAAAGAAGAAACAGGTTATCTGTCAGCCCTCAGGGGCCAAGTGCCCAGAGCCTGTCTTTAGAAACGGTAGGATTCCATTCCACCACCATTTTTGTGCTCAGCCAGCACTGACCTACACGCTGATGCAATTTGCTTGCTGCTTTCAAACACACCAGCTGACAGCTTTGGTCAAGACCTTTAAATAGGTATAAGGGCCATGATAGCAACCACCACAGCACAGTCCCTGCCTAACCCTGCAGAGCATCAGGATGTGCAAGGTCCCCATGCAAACCTTCTGTGTTCTCTTTTAGCGCTGGGTTACAAGGAACCACTAGGAAATATAGACTTCTACCCAAATGGAGGACTGGATCAACCAGGTTGCCCAAAGACAATATTTGGAGGTGAGTGTCATATGTTATCCTTTGCAAGACAGTAGTTTGGAAAGGCATATTAAAATATCTGATGCTAACAGGTGTGATGCTACGTACCTATAATACCAGCACTAGGTGGAGGCAGGAGGATCAGGAGTGTTCAAGCACAGCCATAAGGCCCTGTCTCAAAATAACAACAACAAAAAAATCAATAAAATACCTGATATCCATGGGCACTGTAAATAGAAAACAAACTGCCTGAAGGAATAGAGGTGGCAGAAATATGTATCACAAAGCACAAATAGGAAGGTGGAGGGCAGCCTAGAGGTGAGAGGCGGGGCAGAGTTAGAATCCGGTCCTCCCTAAGTGCTCTGACTTATTCCTCGCTACTGCTAGAGAAAGGAAAATCATTTTGTAAAGGATGCTCTGGCGGCTTGGGAGTTGGCTCAGAGGGCAAGCGTGCTTCCTGCCCAAGCACAAGGGTCTGAGCTTGAATGCCAACACCCACATGAAAGGCTGTGTGAGGCAGAGGCAGGAGGACCACTGAGGTTTTCTGGATGCCAGCCTAGGGCCGCATTCAGCGAGAGCTCCTGTCTTCTCAAAGGAATAGGTGAAGAAAGCTAGAACAGAAGCCCTGCTGTCCTCCTCTGGCCGCCAGGAGCCTGCACACATTGGTATATGCACACCTCCATGTGCAGATACATTAACATGCTACACTCATGCGTTTGGAAAGAGCTAAAGATGATTTGTACAGAATGGCATTGGTATAGGGCCACATTGGAATAGCAAAGTGTTTGAAAATAATACAGCTGAGATGATGTAAGTGGGCTTAACCACATGACTGAGCACCCAAATCCTGTCCTGTGTGACAGAGTGACCACATGGATCCCCTGCATCGTCACTGACACCACGGGCTCTGCTAGAGGAAGTCCTACAGAGCGGGGAAGTAGAAAGCTCAGTCCAGTTTGACTCAGGTGCCTCATGCTTCTTCCTCTCGGTCCCAGTTTGTCCTTTGCTGCCTACTGTGGGGACTGAACTGAGCATTGAAAACAGAAACATTGATGTCGCTGCAGCAATCGGTGCCCCACCCCCAAGCCATCGCTCACAACCACAGTGCCTTTTTTTCCTTGGTTTACTGCTTCCTATTTAGACCTAACCATATTTATTACCCACCTTGGGGCTCAGTTCTTTTTGGAATCACACCAGTGGCTCCCCATCACCTCCAGGTCTTCTGTTACCCATCTTTGCATCACCAGCCTCCAGCTGCACTATAACACCTCATGACACCCACTGAGGAAGAGTCCTGCCTCTGCCTCTCCCTGCCATCACCTGTTGTTTAGTCCCCTCAGTTTACTTCGGCTGCAGAAACAGAACCCAGCCACCAGGGAGCTAGCATGAAGGCCCCTTGAGCCCCTCGACCATGGGCTTCTGTCATGGTGCAGCCTTAGCAGAAGTACATTACGGGGCCAGGAAGCTTCAGTTCATTCCCAGTGTTTGCTCACTCTGCTTTGCGCTTATGGCTCAAGACGTGAGCGCTCAGCTAGCTGCTTCGGCCACCACTGTTGCCTGCTGTCAGGTCTCCTGCACTGTGATGGGATGGTGATGGACTCCTTGGTCTTGAACCATAAGTCCAGATAAATCCTTTCTTCTATTAGTTGCCTTGATAAGGTGTTTTATCACAGCAATAGAAAAGTAACCTTGGACTTCTTCCTTTTCTGTTTGGGTGCCCTTTATCTCTTCCACATGTCTTATTGCTAAGCAAGCACTATATTGAACAGAAAGAGAGGGTGGGCTTCCTTGTCTTGTCTGAGGTTAGTGGAACGGTTTTGAGTTTTTATACATTTGGCGAGATATTAGCTGTGGGCTCATTGTATATTGCCCTTATTGTGTTGAGTTGAGATACAGCCCCTGTATTCCTAGATTCCCCACATCTTTTACCATGTAAATTTGCTGGATTTTATCATCTATCTTTTCTACATTTAATGAAATGATTATGTGGCGGATTACATTTTTTGCTTGTTTGTTTGAGACAGGCTTTCTCAGTAGCTATGGAACCAGTGTTGGAGCTCACTCTGTAGATCAGGCTGGCCTTGAACTCACAGAGATCCTCCTGCCTCTGTCTCCCAAGTGCTAGGATTAAAGGCTTGCACCATTGCTGCCCAGGGGTGGATTACAATTATTGATTTACATATGTTGAACCATCCTTGCTTCTCTGGGGTGAATTTAAAATTATGGTGGATGATCCTTTTGATGTGTTCTTGAATTTGGTTTGCAAATATTTTATTGAAAAATTTTTTCTATGTTCTTCAAAATATTGGTCTATATTTTTCTTTTATGTTGTTGTTTAATCTTTGTCTGATTTTGGTATCAGGATTATACTAGTTGCATAAGAAGAGTTTGGAAGCATTCCTTCTTTGTCTAGTTTATGGAATAATTTGAGGAGCATTGGTGTTCTTTTCTGGAGGTCTGGTATAATTCTGTTCTGAATACAGCTAGCCTGGGAGATTCTTCATTACTGTTTCTATCTCATTGGTTGTTATGTGTCCGAATTACTTCATCTGGGTTGATTTAGTAGGTCGTATTTCTTTCGTGGATTATATGCATTCTATTCTGTTGAGAACTCTCAGTTCATTTCAGTAGCCCATGTCCTGGTTGGATGATTTTAGGGGTATTTCATTTTTGCAGTTCTATATATTGTCTAGATACTAATGTCCTGTCTGGAACGCAGTTGGCAAAGGTCTTGCCCCACTCCATAGGTTGTCTTCAATCGTGACTTTGGTTTGCAGAGTCTTATTAATTTCATTTGTTAATTCTTGGGGTTATTTCTTGTGTTGGTGGAGTCGTTCCCAGGAAATCTTTGCCTGTGCTAATATTTCCACACGCTTTCCTCTACTGGTCGCAAGGATGCAATGGCTTTGGTGTGCTTCGAATTAGTGTTTTACAGAGTTAAAGGTACAGTCAAGTTTCATCCTGATAGGGCATAGCCACTTTCCCCAGCACCATTTCTTGAAGAAGCTCTCTCTCTTTTTTTTTTCTCCCATGTTTGTTTTTGACATCTTTGCTGAAAACTAAGTATGTGGGCTGTCTATTGTAGTCTCTTGGTATACATGGCTGTTTGGGGCAGTAACTTGCTCTTTTGTTATTATGGCTCCATGTATTATTTGAGACATCATTAGCATTGTTCCTTCTGCTGAGACTACTTGGGATATTTTGTTCTTCCATGTGAATTTTAGAATTTTTTTTCTAGTTCTGTAGTAAATGCAGTAGGGATTTTGATTAATTTGGAGATCACTTTAGATAATCCAGCCATTTTTATGATATTGCATATGAGAGTCTTTTAAAGAGAGACTTTAAAATATTTAAAATATTTGTTTTATTTTTACTTTGTATGTGTATGTCTGCACACGTGTGTGCTCACAAGTGCTCCCAGACACCAGAAGAGAATGTCTGATCCCTTTGAGATGGAGGTACAGGTGGTTATGAGCTACCTGACATGGGTCATGGGAACCAAACTCCAGCAAGTTCTCTTAACTGATGAGCCCTCTCAACAGCCTGTAAAGAGAGATGTTTTAAAAATGCATTTGTTTACTTTTTAGTGCATGTGCATACTTGTGGACGTATGCATCCATAGTAGATCTGTGGAAACCAGAGACCACTTGAGGAAGCTGGTTTTCTCCTTCCACTGTCTGGGCCCCAGGGCTCTAATTCAGACCAGTGGTCTTAGTGACAAGCACCCTTATCCACTAAGCGGTCTCACCTATGCACATAAGAGAGCTTTACATCTTCTTTAGTGTTTTAAATATAGAGGTCTTTCACCCTGGATTTTGTTTATTCTTAGGTATTTTATTTTGGGGGCACTGTTGTTAGTGGCCTTTCTTTCTCAGCCAGTTCACTATTGGTATAGAAGAACAACTGATTTCTGTAGACTGATTTCAGATCCTGACGCTCTCCCTCTAATCTTTTCAGTATAGGGTTGTGTATTGTGCAGATGAATATGCTTTGACGCCTTCCTTTCATGATTGAATTCCCTTTATTTCTTTCTCTTTTATTACTGTCGCCATGGCTTCAGTCACTATGCTAAATCGGAGCAGTGAGCGCCAGCACCCTTGCCCGGTTCCTGAGCTAGGTCTCTGAAGCGCTGACTTTTCCTGTGCTGCTGACCTTCCTAACCTATAATTTTTCCAATTTCAGTTTCTTGAACCCAGTAGTTGAAAAGTTACGGTCTTTTGGAGGAGTCAGGTTGCCCCTCTTTTCTCTTGTTTCTTGTGATTCTGTGCTGTGATTTGTACATCTGTTGTTTGGATGTTTCTTCCAGTTTTAGCTGGGGATTTTCTCATCGAGCAGCCTATTTTTGGGGGCTCATTTCCCAGGACCATGCAGTTATAACAGGAATGACATTACACTGCAGAATACATATGCTTAAAGTCTAGGAACATATCACCAATGATGCTTGTAGAAGTAGCGGGCTGCAACCTGCCGCCCAGCTTGCTTAACCCCCGAAATAACCACACAGAAATTGTATTAATTAAATTACTGCTTGGCCCATAAGCTCTAGCCTCTTATTGGCTAACTCTCACATCTTGATTCAACCCATTTCTAAAAATCTGTATGTCATCACGAGGTTGTGGCTTACCAGAAAAGATTCAGCATGTCTGACCTGGTAGCTTCATGGCAGCTCTCTCTCTCTCTGCTTCCTTCCTTCCAGAATTCTGTCTACTCCACCTACCTAAGTTCTTCCCTATCAAAAGGCCAAGGCAGTTTCTTTATTCAACCAATGAAAGCAACACATAGACAGAAGAACCTCCTACACCAGATGCTAACCCAAAAATGGAGGAACTGAGGTAGAAGGTGATTCTGAGTAAGGTCTACTGCTTCTGTCCCCATCAGGGACCTTCGGAGTTGGAGCCATGGCCAGCCTGACACCTATTTTTGTTTTGTTTTTCTGAGACAGGGTTTCTGTGTGTAGCCCTGGCTGTCCTGGAACTCAGTCTGTAGACCAGGCTGGCCTCGAACTCACAGAGATCCACCTGTCTCTGCCTCCCGAGTGAGTGCTGGGATTAAAGGCGTACACCGCCACCTTGATACCTTTTCAGTGAATCTTTCATCTTTTGTCCACATTTTTCTTTCTGAGTTTCCGACACTTTATTTCTCTTCTTGAAATACAGTCTATTTTTTCTCTTTCTTCTCTCTCTCCCTCTCTCTCCCTCTCTCTCTCTCTCTTTCTCTCTCTCTCTCTCTCTCTCTCAGCCCAGGTTGGCCTTGAACTCACTACATGCCTGAGGATGACCTTGAACTCCTGATTCTCCTGCCTCTCCCAACTATTAAATCAGTTAATGACTAACTGATTTACCTTTTTATTGTATTTTTTTATGTATGAGAGTGGTTGCATGTGTGCCAGATGTTAGAAGACAGTTTGAGGAACTCAATTCTCAATTCTCTCCTTCTGCCCTGTGGATCCCAGGGTTGGAACTCAAGTCATCGGGCTCGGTGGCAAGTGTCTTTGCCTGTTCAGCCATCTTGCCAGCCCTGAGTTGCTCTGTGGCTAATGATTTTGATTGACAACCTGACTTTCTGGTGCCCGTTTGACCAGGACTGCCAGTGAACATGGATGCCAACCTGAGCAGCTAACATAGCAGCTGCTTAGTCTATGAAGCGGCCCTACAAAATTAGACCAGGGATTTGGGGTTCTTCAGATTCACAGCTGTGTTGGGGGCAAGGAGTGACCCCAACTCCTGCACCTCCTCTAAGTCAGCAGTGTTTGGTGGTGGCCCTGAACTCTGCATTTCATCAAGCATAAGTATGATGAGGTAATCTGTTGCTCCAACACTGGGTTTACATGCATGTGTGTGGGGGTGCATGTGCCCATGTGTGTACGTGTAGAGACAAGAGGGTGTTCTCATTGGCTGCTCTCCATCTCGTTTTTTTGAGACAGAGACTCTCACTAAACATGGGACTTCCTCTGTAAGCTATGCTGGCTTGTCTCCCCATAACTAGTGCTAAGGTTACAGACCCATGCTGCTCTGCTTGGGTTTTACATGGGTGCTGGGGATCCGAGCTCAGGTCTTTATTCACGTCTCTAGCCCCCCCACCCCCCGCCCCGCACCTCTTAGTGATGCTGGAGATCGGATTTAGAGCCTTGTACATACAAACTAAGCAAGCATCGTTCCAGTCAGTGCTGCTTCCCTCTGCCACCTGGAAGTGTGTGTGTGTGTGTGTGTGTGTGTGTGTGTGTGTGTGTGTGTGTGTGTGTGCATGACAGCATGATTGTCTATGGAGGCCAGAAAAGGGCACTGGATCCCCCTGGAGCTGGAGTTACAGGCAGTTGTGAGCTGCCAGCATGGGTGCTAACATTGAACTGGGGTCCTCTGGAAGAAACAGCAAGCGCCCTTAAGCACTG